>PVKS010005401.1:51130-85436 GCA_004027875.1 Aplodontia rufa | reverse complement strand
GGAACCAACCCAGATGCCCCTCACTTGATGAGTGGATACAAAAGCTTTGGTACATATATACTATGGAATACTATTCGACCATTAGAGAGGACGATATTATTATGTCTTTTGAAATCAAATGGATGGAGATGGATAGAATTATGCTTAGTGAAGTCTCCCAAGCTCAGATACTCAAGGGCCGAATGGTTTCTCTCATCTGTTGATGCTAGCATATATGGGGAAGCAGTAGGGCTGATGGCTATCCTAACAAAACTTCAAATTGAATGACTTTCAGAGTAATAGGGGGATGGCTCTATAGGATACTTGGAGTTGTAGGGAGGGGGATGGGGAGGGGGAAGGTATATGAAGAACTCATAGGAGTCTGGAGATTGGAAAGATGGAGGAACCATCCCAGAAGATGATGTCATTCCTCCATGAACTACCCATTTAACGCATGAGTTCCTCTGGGGGAAACTGCAACAGGTAAAACCCAAGGTGGTTATCCGTTTTTTGGCTTTTCCCCTAGATAACAAAGTTTATCCATTGATTGCTAATGTTTTGATAATGTTTCCTCCTCAACTGTATTTCTATATACTTCTAATAAAAAAATAAAATAAAATAAAAAAATAAAAATTGGGACTGGAGATGTGGCTTAGCAGTTACGGTGCTTGCCTGGCATGCAAGAGAGTACACGAGTTCGAACCACAGCACCCTGTACACAAAGAAGTGTCGGAGCAACAAAGGCCATATGAAAAACTAAATAAAATTGATTCTCTCCCACTCTCTCTCACCGTCCTTCTTTCTTCAAAAAAATAGTTACCATTCTTATTCAGAAAGAAGACAAAAGTATTCACAATGATCATAGAGTCTGTATTTACAGCATATCGCCTTTTGTCCATATGTTATGCGATGTAAACTTATTGACTTAAAAAGGTAAATGTCTTGTTTTTGTTCAGTTCACTTGTTGCATATCAATCAACTGAACCATTCCTGTATACAACTATTAGCACTATCGTTAGTAGTGTATTCCTTGCTGTTGTAAGGCAGGAATCAAGAATACTGTTGTGAAAGTATGCTTTTCTTTCTCATTTTAAAGCAAATAGCTTTAATAAATAAAATTTGAAATTAAAATTCTGAATACTTAACATGTGCAGAATTCTTCTGCAATTCCAGGACATATATTTTAAAATATTTTTTTTTAAAGAGAGAGGGACAATGAGAGAGAGAGAGAAAGAATCAACTTTATTTAGTTTTTCACATGGCTTTCATTGCTCAGACACTTTGTTGTGTACATGGTACTGGGGTTTGAACCCTTGTTCTCATGCATGCCAAGCAAGGGCAGTAACCACTGAGCCACCGATCCAGCCCTCCAAGACATTTTTAGTAGAATTATTTTAGGAAAAAATAGCTGCCAAAGCTATGCAAAGAATCTCTAAAGGTTGTCATCTTCAGAGCCCAAGAACCTAAAAAAGTCTGTCACAAAATTTGGATATTTCCTAGGTGCTTCTACATAACTAGTTACACAAAATGAGAACAGAAATTATACTTTCTGTGAATAAGAACTCTTTTGGAACTGTTACAACACAATATTTAATGAAATAAAATACAATATAATTAATAAGTGAAGACCTTGCCATTAATGGTTTACTAATCAGTATGTGAGCAAGGAGTATTTCTAGAGATGAAATGAAGGATATAAATTACCCAACAATTATTGAATAACTCTGTCAAGCAAGTGTTATTGTAAGCCCAACCTAGTCACATACCAGGAGAACAGAGGAAAGACAGTAAGAAAGGGAGACACCATCCGTGAGCAAAGGCACAGCACAGCAATCCCAAGAATGGTGGTCAGCATTTGACCTTGGTTAGAAGGCAGCTGCTTGGGAGGCTTACATTCTCTAAGGCCTAAAAATTAAACTGAGAATTACACTTAAGAATATTTTTTATCTTTAAGTAAAACGTAATTTTGTTAATGAAAATAATTTTGTATTTGTTTTTAATAATTCATTACCTAGAAAAAAGATGCTCTAAGAATTTATTAAAAGTATAATTGCTATTTCTAATATATTTCCAGTATTCCATAATATTATGAGACTGATCTTGATCCAAAGATCTTTAGCGATAGCAAAATCCTAGAATAATGGGAAAATACTCCTTAGTACAAATCTCTTGCAGAGAGCTAATGTGATTACATTTAGCTCTCTGCAAATGTGCAGAATCACATTTTATATAAAATCAAATTATGTTTTGTTACTTGCATAGTATAATAAATAGGAAACTACATTTAATAGAAGATGGCATGACCCCAGAAAACACCTCTGTCCCCAAGGTTTAGCCATTCAGGTAATGATTTTTTTTTTCTTAAAAGAATTTAATCGAAACATGAGCAAGTTGGGGATAGATGTTGCTGGCTAATATTTTGAGGGAAAAACTGAACTAAATCAAGTGAAAGATTTTCCTACTCAAGGTTTTTAACATGTTAATAAGCACCAAGAACCTCCCAAACTATGTATAACATAGAGTGTTTCCTAAGCATTCTGAATGTAGAATTATTTTTCCAAAGGATTATTATATTCCACAGACCCAGTGATCATGTATCACACTTTGGAAAATACTCTTCTGTGATTAGGAATTTTGCTTCACTGACTATCCCATTATACAGTGATATTGTCCACAATGACCCAATGTAGAAGTCAGACCAAACTTCCATATGCTGCATGCCCCAAGCCAGCTCTGAATGTGGTGACTAGATCAGGACCTGCTCTGGAGCCTCCACAAATAGTACAAAAACATTTCCATCAACTTGGCTCCTGCACAGGAGCTGAAATTATGCAGAGAGATTCAAATTACACTTTCAAGTTCCAACCTAGCACAAAAAGAACTTGAATTCAGTACAGATCCTTCTGAGACTCTGTTCTCCAGGATCTTTTTGAGTTATAAACCATTTAACTCCCACTCTTATCTAATACATATTTCAACTTTGTTTATTTATGTGTGTGTGTTGTGTGTGCATATATATGTATGTTTCCCTTCCTATTTGATTTCTTATCATTCCTGAAGCTGTCTTTTAGTCATTAAGCTTGCAAAAACTAACTTTGCTCCACTGTCCCCAGAAAGATCCTAAATATGAATTATTTTTACCTCATGATTACTCAATCATTTACTTCAATACTTTAATCTAAGTAATAAAAGACAATCATTTTTGTTATTACACTATAAAAATCTTTCAAGGAAATACTCATACCACATGAACAATGAAATTTGATGTCGCAGTATATGTTTCTTTTAATTTCTTAAAAAATTATTGAAGGTCATGATGAAGACTTGGGAGCGAAAGCTTATAGAGAGAATAAATTAAATAACAAAATTGAAGACCAGGATTAGAGGAATTAATTTATAAAGGAGACTCTAGTAGCCTACATAGTACTATTTTAAGGATCATAATGGGTTTGCATGTGATTTAAATTTGCTTTTTTAATTCAAATTTTCAATCAGCTAGGTAGAGTACAGAGCCATGATCTAGATCAGCAAAATCCCACAAAGCCCATGTGTTAATTCGGTGCTATTGGAAGATGGTAGAACTTTTAAGAGATGGGGCCGATTGAAGGAAGTTAGGTCACTGAGGAGGGGTCCTGGAAGGAATATTGGGAGCCTGGCTCCTCCCTACCTCTCTCTTTCTCCCTAACTCCACAAAGTGGACAGGCCTTCTTCATTAATCCCTCTGTGCCACCTTGGATCCAATCCAGCAGGGCTAAGCAAGAATGGCCTGAAAACTTGAGTTAAAATAAAACTTTCTTTCCTACAAGTTGATTATCTCAGATATTTTTGCCAAAGTAATGCAAAGCTTACTTATACATATGGGACAAGAGGTAAATAGCCAGACACAGTTGTTTAGCAACTATTTTTGCTGCGATCCAAAGACCTAATAAGAGCAACACAGGAGAAGAAATGTTTATTTGGGCTCATGGTTTCGGAGAATCAGTCCATGATTGGTTGGCGCCATACTTCCAGGGCAGAACATCATGGTGGAAGTGCATGGCAAAGGAAAGTAGTTCAGGACATAACAACCAGGAAGCACAGTGAGAGCTCTGTTCACAAGGGACAAAATATAAATTGCAAAAGCATGCTCCCAGGGACCTGATTCCACCAGCCATATACTACCAGCCTATAGTTACCACCTAGTGAATCCATACCAGTGGATTAAAATACTGATTAGTCATTCCTCTCATAATCTAATCATTTCACTTCTGAAAATTCTTCTTTTGTCTCATGAATGAGTTTTTGTAGGACACCTCATATATAAACTATAGCAACAGTTATAGTTTGGGATGAGATACATGGACCAAAACCAAGAATACAGTTGAAGGGGAAGTTGCAGCTGGTAAGAATCAAACAGTATCTCATTATTCTTAAGAAAATTCTTTGGTTCCAGGGAGAGAACCACAATGCTAATCAGGAAACAGAAGCAGAGACCCATCTCACTTTCAGAATGGACAAATACTAGGGACAGAATTTTGGAGACATAGAGGTGCACAAGGCACTCATCAATAACAAACTATAGGTCAGAAGACAAATCCATCAAACCACTATTAAAGGAGACAAAACCCCATGTAGTGTTTTGCTGATGCAATCAAATAAATTTAAAACACCAAAAATGTGCTTTAAATTTAATGATTTAAATAACCTTTCTTGTGTTCTTTGATATTCAGGCAGAAAATACAAATTCTTCACATATGTGACAGGAGTTAATATCTTACAAAGTCAAACCAATTTTCAATTTTTCTCTTCTCTTTGCTAGTATCTTTAGTTAGTTTCAATGGTTACCCTACCAGTATATAAATCACATGAATTATACCATGAGATCACCCTGAAATGCATATATACATTACATGCGCAGTTAATTTCTTGAATTTACCCTCCCTTCCTGGGTGACAGGTTTGAAAGCAATGCCTTTCCTATTTGGGGTGATGTAGAGGTTGCAAAAACACAGTTATACTACCATGGGAGAAACTTTTAGGATAACAGTGAAAGTATTGATTTTTTTCCCCTCAAACTGTTCCCAACTCTTCCCCACTGCACTGAATGTCAGAATACAGAATCGTTCATGAAACACACTTCATCTCACTTCCTGCATTGATTCACTAACACTCACACCATTCGCTTCTTGCCATTCCCAGTACCATCAATAGAAACCACGCTTTTAAGTAACTTTTGCAAAAACTACTGCAAAAGCCTCCTAAATTAAACAACTTCTTTTGAGCAAAAATCTAAAGGAATCAATTTAAAATGTAAATCACATTTTGTGAGAAATGAATTACAAAGTTGTGACAAGGTCTTTCCTGAGGCCAAACCTTATTCTCACTGGTTCCATTGACACAGGCTCCCAGTTTCCCACTTTGAGCATGGCCAGCCTCCTATTCTTCACACCTCAACAAAATGACCACTTTCTTAAAGAGGCCTTCATTGATGTCCTTGAATACATGTAGAAATTACGTACTCTATTATTTTCAACATGTTATATGTTAAAATTACATTTTGCAATGCTAATAACAATGTGCAATTAAATAACTGTTTGATGGGGCTGGAGTGGTAGCTCAGTGGTTATGACACTTGCCTGGCATGTGTGAGGACCTGGGTTTGAACCCCAGCACCACATAGACAACTATGTTGGAGAAACAAAGGCCAGATGAAAAATACATAAAATTGATTCTCCCTTTTTTTTTTCCTTCTCACTTCTCTCACTCTCTCCTCTGTAAAAAATTATATTTTTTTTTTGCAATGTATATCATCCACATGTGTGCTTGAAAAAAACTACAAGCTCCATGAAAAGAGCAAACTTACAAGTTTTGTTTTGTCAGGAATTTTGGAGTGCTTTATTTTCCTCATTTATAAAATAGAGTTAACAGAGCCATTGGAATATTTCAAGAAATATTTAAGTAGAGTATTTCTCACTATGTGACATAGTTAAAGCTAAATAATGTTAGATATTGTGGTTACCACGTCCACCATATTCTTAGTCCCTGAGGGAGTGCCTAAAACATAGCAAGAGTTCAATCAATACTGAACCAGTGAATGAATGAAGGAAGGAAGGAAAACTGGCATGAAGAGGGAAGAGAACCCAAAGACAGTGACCTCCAGATGCCAGGAGACTTTAATCAGAGAGGAAAGATGGGATTTGAACACTTAAGTGATGGGTAAAATAAATTGGCTCTGAAATGCCAAGGTAGTTTTTGGCACAGCAGATTTTTGGTCAGTTGAACATGATTTCAGCAGGAGGCTGACACCCTAAACCTACTCTTTGTAGAAGACTTCTAAGTTTGTTCTGTATTATTATCAAAGCTATTTGTCCATTCTTTATTAATGAACTCATTCATTCCATAATCAAAGCTAAACTGTTTAATGTGAAATTACTTAGAAGACCTACCATGTTGCTATAATAAATTTTGGTAGATTTATAAATTTATCTGATAATTTCCTCTTTGATTAGCAGTAAGACTTTAACAACAACAACAAAATGATTGCTTCTGAAGGGAAGGAAAGATGAGCAAGAAGGAAGGCAAACTTTGAAAGCCTCATACTTTTATTCTGGGTTGGTTCTATTCATCTTCATTTGTACACTGACAAATGAACTTTTTGTCTCTGCACAAAATTTCATGGACTCCTACATGGCCACACAGTTACTGCAGTAGTATCTGAGGTGTTAAAGCAAGCATACTCAATTTTCGCCTCTTCCTTGGGTTGTCTGGGTGGACCATTTAAACGTCCCATGAAGCAGTTTTTTCAACCTAGAAAATAAGAATATAACTAAATATTTTTATTCCCACTGGAAGATCTGGTTAAGATAATATGCCTTTTTATTGAATTATTGAGTATAATTAGACCATACAAAACATGAAATTAAAAAACATCACCCCACGGCTGGCACGGTGGCTCCGCAGTTATAGCGCTTGCCTGGCATGCGCGAGTACACGAGTTCAAACCCCAGCACCCATGTACACAACTAAATGTCAGAGTAATGAAAGCCATGTGAAAAACTCAATAAAAATTGATTCTCTCTGTCTCTCCCTCTCTCTTTCACTGTCCTTCTCTCTTAAAAAAAAAATCACCCAAAGGTATTTGATTTTAAAAATTTGAAAGTATAAGGCCATGTGAAAGTATGGTTATAGACATCTATGCCTTATTAATTAAATGAATTTAGGAAAAGGCTTAATTTTATAATAACAACTTAAAATGAGGATTAATTAAGATATATGAAACATACTTTGAAAATAGCATAAATAGTGCACTAAATATTTCCCCATGCTCTTTGAGGGAAATAACCTCTAGTTTGAAGATGTAAGAACCACTGTTTGTTTTCAGAGAGGGACAGTGAGAATCAATTTTTATTTAGTTTTTCATGTGCCTTTCAAAAACACTTTACTGTCACTTTGTCATGTATGGGTTGCTGGGGTTTGAACCCACATACTCATGCATGCCAGGCAAACACCCTAAGCACCAAGCCACTGCACCAGCTCCAAGAAACACTGTTAAAACACAGATTCCTTTGACTCCATCCTGTGCTTGTCAGTTCAGAATCGCCAGATAATGAGCCTGGGAAGAGGTATTTTATAAACATTCTGGTGATTCATTTCCTATAGGGGACTTGAAAACAATTGCTTGGCATTTTTTTTACAGCATCATGGAATATATAATGCAATACATATTCCTGGGCCCAATGACAATATAAATCAATATTTTCAATTGGGTCTCCAGAATTGATAATTTTAGCAATGTTCTTGAGAAAAATTTTCTGCAATGTAAAATTCAAGCACCATCATTCTCTTCAACAGTATATATTTAGGTAAGGGCAAAGTTGAGCTTGCTTTATGAAATACTAAGGGATTCATTAAAAGAGTGTTGAATGAACACTAGTAATGTTTATTAAAATGATGCCCTACAGCTTTTTTCTTTTTTTTTTTTTTTCATTTTTAAAGAGAGAGGGACAGTGAGAGAGACAGAGAAAGAGAGAAACAACTTTATTGTGTTTTTCACATGGGCTTCGTTGCTCCAATATTTAGTTGTGTATGTGGTGCTGGGGTTTGAACCCGGGTCCTCGTGCTTGCCAGGCAAGCACCGAAACCGCTGAGTCACCGCTCCAGCCGCTACAGCTTTTTTCTTAAGTAAGCTATGCATTTATTCCTTAAACATCTAATCAAGTAATTTTTTCATAAATAATACAACAGAAAAATTCAGTTATTTTTATTGTTTTTATGACTTGCAACTCTTTAAAGACAATAAATGACATTTATTGTCGAAATTCAGTGTATTTTATTTTTGCATATATCTTCAAACGTTAGTAAAATTTACCCACAAAATATTCATGTGTAGAAAACTGCATTTACAAATATATACTATTTCCTAAGCTTTACTATTTGATTTTTACCTGAAATTGAGACATTATTTCTCATCCATTAGCAAGTTTCACCAAAATCAAGGTTTTTTTTGAACTGTTATTATGATTTACGTATTTTAACTTTCTATTCAGATTTTTTTGCTCTGATCTTTCTTCTGACATTTTAGATTTTCCTGTACTTCAATTTTTTGTGTTTTTTTTTTCATTTTTCTTTACTATTCATGGCTGAGCACTTTTCTGTTAAACTTATTTCTGATTTTTATATTTTATGATTAAATTGATTTGCATATATTCATTATTGTTCCTTTCTCTCTGTATCACTTAAATAACACAGAAAATTTCTTACTCTGAGATTGGTAACCAAAGACTATTTACTCACTGAAGTAAGAAATCTTAGAGCATTTTAAGACTTGGCTTTTTTATCTATTTGATTTTTTCTTGGTTATAAAATTTGACATTTTTACACCCTCATTAATCAAGATTACATGTTGGGAGTTTGCACACAATTCTACTTCTTTAAACAATTAAAAGGTCTGTTGAACTTTTCATATAGCTAATTAGCACCAGTGGAAGAAATCCATCAAGGTTTGCATCTTTGAGCTTCTATTAATAGGAGATCTATAAAATAACATCAGTGTTATAAAACTTGCTGGAAAATGCAATATTTTATATATTATTCTGATATCATTTTTTCAGTGTGGCCTATGAATCATATTTATCATTTTTAAGATTAAAAATGGTAACGATTCTCTCCGATATGTAAGTCTATGTCAAACAAATAAAAAGTGGTAATAATAGCAACAAATGAAACTATGTTTATTGCTTTGTATTTATACATGCTTTTAAATCACTTGGAATACCTTTTAAATATATAAAAAATTCATTGAGCAACACCGTATATAGTAAGATACAGAGCATAGGAAATAAAGTAGAAAATGGAAGTCTCTAAATGATTTAGAAACTTCCTATGGGAGACGAGAAAAAGTAAACCTCTGAGGCATCCAGATGCTTCATTCAGAAATATGGCATTTTCACAGAGATTTAAAGAATGAGTGAGAGTTGGGGAAAATGGGATGAGGACAAATGGAAGCTTTCCAGCCAAAGGCAACAGAGAAATGGCATGGAGAAATGTGGAGGTGAGGGATAGTTCAGTTCAACCAGAGTATGTGGTGGTATGGGGAAGAAGCAATGCATATGGCTTAAGTAGAAATGTGGAGATACCAAGGATACTTAATTAACAGGAAGGGAATGAAATATTCAGTGTTCCATAGCAGTATTTACTGAGCTCTCCTAAGGAGTAGATTTAGTTAAATTCTTTGTACACCTCTGGGATGTAATCCTCACAATACTTATCAAATAATTATTCATCACTATGTGAAAAGATTAGAGAAGGGAAAGACTGACAAAGATTGAATCTTGCGCTGGAGTCATGGCTTAGCAGTCAGAGTACTTGTCTGGCATATGCCAGAGCCCAAGTTTGAATCCCAGCACCATATACACAATTGAGTGCCAGGGAAACCAGAACCAGATGAAAAATTAATAAAAACTGATTCTCTCTTTCTCTCTCACTCTCTTCTTCTCTCTCTTTAAAAAACAAGATTGAATCTCAATTGAATAGCTTCCATGTCCCAACATACTTTGGGAGGTTAGTATGATTGCAGAGAATAAGATACAATAAAAGAAGCTTGAAATGGAAGATGGAAATATTGTTGGACACAATAGTATCTTAAAAACTCAAGAAAGTAGTAATAAGGCCCTGTTTACAGTGGTGGCAAGTTAATCAGGGAAAAATAGATTTTTTTTATCTTTATTACATTGCCCCTAAGACAATATCAAACAGGTAGGCCCAACCTCTTAACATTTTTTCACAGCATGTTCTAGATTTCTTTTGCAGCATTTGCCAAAAGTTGCCATTACTCGTTTCACTGTATATTGTATGTATGCACGGTGGTGCACACCTGTAATCTCAGCAATTTAGGAGGCTGAGGCAGGAGGATCGTGAATTCAAAGTTCAAAACAAGCCCTAGCAATTTAGTGAGGCCCTAAGCAACTTAGCGAGACCCTGTCTCAAAACAAAATATAAAAAAGACTGGGGATTTGGCCTCTAGGTTAAATCCTCAATACAAAAAAAAAAAGTTCTGAGGGAAGTGAGAAATTTAGTATTTTATATATATATATATATATATATATACACACTAAATATATATATATACACATATATACTTCAAGATATGGAAGCTCTGAGATTATACATTCAATAAAACTAAAATTAAAATAAAAAATAAAAACATAATAAGGAACTCACTAAAAGAAAAAATAATGCATGGTCATATAATTTTAATTCTATGTTCCACAGCATTTACCAATAAGCTCAACTAGTTCCATATATTTTATTTTTTACCACATCCTCCTTTTAATATTCACTTTGATATTTTTGGGAATTTTGAATATTTCATAGAAATAAGTTAAACTAATTGGTCTATTTTTCCATCATCTCT
Organism: Aplodontia rufa; assembly: GCA_004027875.1. Lineage (NCBI taxonomy): Eukaryota > Metazoa > Chordata > Mammalia > Rodentia > Aplodontiidae > Aplodontia > Aplodontia rufa. Next base: position 74,567 of record PVKS010005401.1, on the reverse strand, counting down.
GTCACTGATAAAATTTAAATAAAATTGGCAAAGATTACACACAATTACAGTGTTGACCAAACACTGACTGTATAGTTTATCAATATGTTATTTGGTCATCATTTAAGTAAACGAGTTTTTAGGACTAAAGGAATAAATATTTAGGTTCACAATTTTTTTAAGTAAGCACTTAGCCACCGTGACTAATGCAAAATAAATTGTCTACACCTCTGGCCCTTTAGTCACCTTAACAGACAAATAGAGGTAACTAAAAATCAGTCTCAGTTTGAAATGAGTTTCTCATTTCCATTAGAACAGAGTAAGTACTCTTAAAAATCCACTTAAAAATAGAAAAAGCATTCTGAATCAATAAGCAGACCAATAAGCAAGCAAAAAGCCCTAGGATATGAGAGTTCTGGATCATGCTGCATGTTCACGTAGGGATGGTAGCACTGGAGATTGACGGAAAACTTTACATGACTACTTTGGCTATTTTCAAGTGAGTTCTTATCCTGTCTACAAACAAGAAACTAACATAGTATAATTCCAAATCTAGAAATTAAAGAGATGTTTACGTTTAGAGAATATTTCTTTATGTAATTAATATATAAAGGATTTTATTTTTATGTGTTCTTTCCTTTTTCATGTCTCTAGATATGCAAGCAGTGCCTTACAAAATGTGCATTGCTTATTAGTTTTTAAAGTTAAAAACTCAAGTTTTCAACTCAATAATTGTGCTTTAAAAATGATGGGAGAGGTAGCAGTTAAATAAAATACTAAATTGTAGTTCAGACAAAAGTTCCCTCCTTTTTCCTTTCTGGCATATACAGTACTTGTCTACATCCAACAATTCTGAAATTTTTTCCCCAAGGAAAGGAAATATAATAATCTGAAATTCAAGAAATGTCTCACACAGAAATGAAAAATGATTTCAGTGCTGTGCAGTTGGAGAATTGCCTCTCAGCAATGCATAATGTGCTCCGGACTTTACTGTTGTGTGATTTGCTAACCTTCAACAAAAATAATAACCATAGTAATTATAAGACCTGAAATATGAATACCACATTACAGTCCCCACCAGAAAGCCCAAAACCAACAAAGCTCAGATTGTTTAATGGTGCACACACATTTACAAAAGAGGCATCCCAAAGCTTCATATTTATTTTTCTAAAATCATGTTAATTTCTTATTTATTTCAGGCATTACTAGAGACTCAAAATTTACTGCGCACTCAGGTTGCAAATTTTACCTTCAACCTTGGATTTTCAGGGAAGTTTTACCACACAGGTAAGAAGGAGCTTTGTGTTCTCAGGCAGCTACATATAAATAGGAAATAGGTTTATAAATGTTCCTTAAGTAGGAAAAACAGAATGTCCAGATTGATTATGGGAAAAACTTGGGTACATTATACGAGAAGCTAAATCCAAAATCAATGAGCTCGGTTATTTTGGCAAATAGTATTAAAATTAAGGGCAAAAGAGAAAGAGAATTGACTTTTTTCAACTTGGTACAAGAAACCATAATCACTGACTTAAGAAGTATGGCTGTGCATCTTTTTTTGTCAGCATTGCCTGAGTTGAAGCACACTTCAGTGATGATGATGACGATGATGATATTTAATAGTAATAATAAATAATGGATGGTATTTTCACATCACCAAGTAGTTGAGGTGGTGGAGACTTTTGTACATATTATTTACCTTTGGAAAACATCTGTTAATGGGAGATGAGTTTTATAGCCTCAAAGAAATTTAATTGACCCTAAGGGTCACTTTATTAGTTTTCCTTCCTTTCCAGAATTTTTATCTGAAAATATTAAGACTAATTTGGCCCAATGTCCATTAAAACCCTCACTATCAGACTTCTATTTTTTTTTTCTTTTCACATCTGTCTCACTATGGTTAAACTTCTGTTCAATCTAAGCCTCTCAACAGATTCTCAAAATGGGACTGGTGTTCATGATGACTTACCTATGTTCTGGTATTTCTCATCACTTCACTCACTCATTTTCAGATTTTGACTTTCGTTTTCAGAATATTAGCATGTAATATCTGGCAGCAGTATAGAGAAAACAATATTCATAAAATTGATTCTTACAACGAGGAAAAAAATAGTACTAAACTGTGCTGGGGATTGTATTAAGGAAAATGGTAAAATCTGCACCTTTGCATGCAGTGAGTTAAATGCTTTGTTTGGGACTTTGCCCTGCTTTTTTTCCTAGCATCTTAAAGGAAATATTTAACAGTACTCTGTATGCATGTATGCAGTTTATTGACTCATTACAAATAGCACATGCAAAGGTAGTCTTTAATTATCATAAATGCAGCTTGTTTACCCAAAGAGAACTGTTTAATGTTCAGCATGGTTTATTAGAATATCGAAGTAGCAATGTCGTATTGGCTTTTCCTTGATGCTTTTTTTCTCCTGATCTGTAACATATAAATCTGTTTAAAGTAATAGAAGGAAAATTAGTATTTAGATCAGTTGCTAAATCAAATGATTGCATATTTTAAAAGGACATTTTGTAGAATAGATTTGGGTCATCATATCTGCACCAGCAAAGCAATTTCAGCTTACAATTTTGAAAATGGACATGATTTTGTAAATCTTCAAAAGCACCCTCAAGAAATGAGTTCAGGCCAAAGAAGTTCTGACTATGAAGTTATAAAGCAGATAACTGCACAGGCTGTGTCTACTCACAGAGGAGAAAAATTATGGGATTATTTGGAGCTCACATACAAACAAAACTATTTTGTCCTAAATAGCTAAATAGTGTAAGTAAAACATTTTTTACTTGAAATATATCTGAATAACCACATCAGTTTTTGTTTACTATTCATACTCAGACATATTAAACCTGCCAGACATTTGCAGAGTTAATGTTGATAGAGATTATAACATTTCCCATTTCTTCTTTCTAATCCTGAATATGTACATAATAAACATCAACTAGAAATAAACAGCATACCAGTTGATATCACAAGAATAGTTGTTGAAGGAAAATAAAAACGTAATATTTTAATTTTATTTCCTTTTCTATTGTGGTACTAGGAATGGAATCCAGGGCACTCTACCTCTGAGTTATATCCTCAAGCCCTTTCCATTTTTGAGGGAGGGTCTTACTGAGTTGATGAGGCTCACCTCAAACTTGTAAACCTCCTGCCTCAACCTCCTTGAGTAGCTGGTATTATGGTGTGTGCCACTGCACCTGGCTTTCATTATATCTCTTACGCGAACCTTTTTGTCTCTTTGTGTTGGATCTAACCTAACAAAAATAATAGAAGAACTACTCTATGTTGCTAGGCTGTAGTGATAGTGCACTTTAAAGAATAAACAGTATTTGTAAATTTGTAAATCCTTCAAGTTTAATAACCTTGACATAAATATGTAACCTTTATTTAATTATTATGCTGTTGTATCCACAGGAACACTGAAAAGCATCCATAATAGTTTTAAGGGTTCAATCATATTATGTTAAATAATTATTAATGCACATCAACACATCAAGGTTCCTTCCAGGGCTGAATTACAGTTATTAATCCTGCTATCAGAAAGGCAATGCCTCACCCTCCTATAGTTACATTCCTATCCAGAGATCTAACATCATAGAAAAAAAGATTGCAAATCAAACAAGTGCTAGCCTTATGTGTGCACTTGGCTGTGATGTGTAACCATGAAGAGATGACCTTATTGCTATAACGGCCTCAGTTTTTTCCCAGATGATCTGGTTTCCCAATGCATAAGAATGCTGATTGATGAGCCTCATTGTTTTGAAGACATTTAATCATGTATGTCTACTGTAATGATGATTGATTCCATATATTTTAGACTGATTCACTTATTTGTATTTCTCATGTGTTCTTTCCCGTTCAGCTTCTCTGTCCTTCACATGCTAAAAACAATCTCACCCCAAAAGGGCATATTACTAAGCCTTCCATAAGTCATTCATCCAAAGGTGCCAGATTGAAAGAGGAAGGACGTAGTGTTGATTAAAATGAAAAAAGTAATAGTACGGAGTTTAAAATGAAATTTCAGTCTGGAAATGTTTACAACTTGATTGAAATTGCACAATGAAAGCTCTATTGAAAAAAGAAGATATCATAGCATTTAGAAGATGCCTTCTGGTTATGGAGGAGCTACACATTTTATTTTTCATGGAACACAATTTCTGGTGATAATCATTGCTGTTCTTGGCAGTTCATAATAAAGTGATCATAATTCAATCAATAATTAATTCATAGATAATGTTTACAAATTGCATCAACATTGGTCTTTTCCAGGAGAGTCAATATTATAAAAAGTACTTTCAAATACATAAAATAAGGGTTCAATCATATTATGTTAAATAATTATTAATGCACATCAACACATTAAGGTTTCTTCCAGGGCTGAATTACAGTTATTAATCCTGCTATCAGAAAGGCAATGCCTCACCCTCCTATAGTTACATTCCTATCCAGAGATCTAACATCATAGATGTTAGATGCTTATTTTTTGTTTTTTACTTTTCTGTATAAAATGGTGGATTAAAACACTAGATGCTGGAAACAGTCTGCCTGTTTAAAATCCAAGTTCTGACATTTTACTAGCTATATGAACAAAACCAGGCTACTTTAACCTTTACATGCCTCAGTTTCCACCTTCTATAATGGGGTTAATAATACGAATCTCTCTCATTGGAACAATGTCGCTAGCATGCTGCTAGTGTTCTGTGTTTATTATTAATGATTTTGAAGAGTATTTTTGTATAAGAATCAAATATAAAATCAAAAATATAAGCAGTAGATAACTTGCATTGCCCTTTTTTCTAATTTTGGAACTGCAGGTAGCTGTTAATAATTTTCATCATACAATTCTTTTTACTTAGTGAAATACTAAGTATTCCACTTTATTGAATCAAGGTTCAAATTAATATCAGGAAATATCTCCTTACTTTTAGGAATAATACTATTTCTTACAAAATTAGCAAATAACAAGCAGATATTTTTACAAACAAAAGAGAGAATACAGACACTAGAATTCTGTATCTTATTTTAAGGTTACAACTGTAACTTTAAGGATGTTAATTTATAGTCCAGACCTTGCTAAAGTTTTCCTTATTTTGGCAGACTTAAAGGACTCTTAGAAGTACTTTATCTCATAATACAGATCCCCTGAAAATGATAGCAAAGAAATCAACTCACTATATATTTTACTTCTAAAGCAAAGCACTTCTTATTCTTTGGGAATCAGGGAAAATAAAATATTATTTTAAAATAAGAACAAAAGTTGCTTATTTTAAACTAATGATGAACTAGATTTTGATATAAATCAGATAAGAAGTAAAAGGCTCAATTTGACCACAGATATTTAAATGAACTGTAACTTACGTTAATATGGTCATAAATGAACTACAAATTACATTTTCACACATAATTAAAGCATACATTAAGTATTGAAAAATATGTGCTTAGAGAGAATCAAAAATATAACATTTTCATTTAGTTGGATTTGAAAACATTTGGAATTCAGCTGTGTTCCCTCAGCATGACTTGTATGATCGTTTTCATTAAGCTATTTCCAGTGTCAAAGGTCTGCCTCATGTGGTTTTGAATTATATGACCGACATAAAATAAGGGAAAAGCTGACAGAAATTATCCTGTTGAAAATATTTTTTTAAAAAAGAGGCTTTAAATGTCATTCTCAACATTATGGAGAGTATTTATAAATTAGCATAATCTCTGATACAAAAATTACTAAGATTTTATGATCAGTCATGTATCTGTTTATATCAACGGTTTGCAATTTTTTTTAAATTGAGCAATTGACCTTCTTCCTGGTCAAGTATGCATTATGTTCTTCCTGCCACTTGCAATAATGATCAGTGGACTTTAAAGTGAATGTTCTCAAACGTTCTGTATTTAAAGCACAGCAGACTAATTCCAGAGAGTGGGAAAAGCATCAATTCCTTCTAGTCTATGTCTGAGTCTGCCAAATTACAGCCTTGAGAAGATCCATAACGTAAAGATGCCACAGATGAAGTGATAACTCTTACTCATTTGGATTTCAATATTTGATATTCTTTACTATGCTAATGGAAATCAATAAATAATGAGTGTGTAATAATAATGGTTTTAGCTAATTTTAACAAAAATTAAGAACGCTGTCTGATCATCTTATTCATAGGACTTACACACTTTTAAAACTTCCATTTCTTTACTATTCGTAAAACAGTTGTCAAAACTCCATTTGAACCAGGTGGTCCTTCCAACTTTTGAGGACTGTGGATCAAGGGCTGTATTCCAGGAACAATGAGTGTACTTAAAAAGACACCCAAGGTGTGCTGGAGCGATGGCTCAGCAGTTACAGCGCTTTCCTGGCATGCACAAGGACACAAGCTCGAACCGAGCACCACGATACCAGGATACGCAACAAAATAAAGGAGCAACAAAAACCACATCAGAAACTAAATAAAATTGATTCTTTTTCTCTCACTTTCCCTCTCTCTTAAAAAAAAAAAAAAAAAAAAAGACACCCAAGGGAGCTGGAGCAGAGCAGTGACTCACCCATTCCAGGGCTTGCCTGTCATGCATGAGGACCTTGGTTTGATACAAATCCCAGCACCACATACACAACTAAGTATAAGAGAAACAAAGGCCAAATGAAAAAAATCAATAAAACTGATTCTCCCCATACACACCCTTCCTTTCTCGCTCTTAAAAAAACAAAGGCTTACATGTCATTGGCTGTAGGAAGCTGGTAAATTCCATGGACTATAGTAATATAGACTGAATTATTCACTAAAACAAAATAAATAGAAACAGATTTTAAATAAAGATACCAAAATGTCTCCACTGGTTGGTTTTAGAAGATGGTTTTATAGATTTGAGGGATTTTATTTTGCTTTTTGGATTTATATTTTACTTCACTGTGCTGTCTACATTTCTAAAATGTGTACGAATTTTGTAATCAGAAAAATTGACAAAGTTCATGAGTTAAAGTAAACAATTAAATTTTAGGCATATATATGTATATGCATATATAATATATATATTTGAAATTTTTTGAGAGAAAAAGAATTACCTTGAATCAGGTTTTTTGGGTGCGATGAGAAATAATTTGATAACTTTTCTGTTAATAATTTTTAAAAAATTATTTAAAAGAAGATCCACGTTTTATCATATGCTAGAAAAAAATATCAGTAATAAAATAGTCCTGAATTTGAAATTAAACAACTGACTGCACTTATGGTCAGAACCACCTCCATCCTGGCCACCTGCATTCTTTTTCTCTGATGTAATTTAGACTATAGCCATTCTTTCCTGTCTGATTAAGAAATCCACATAATTGGACTTACATATCAATAGCATGAAGAATTAAATAAATCTTACAAAAATAATCTTTAAACTAGTGCAAATTTTCAGTGAAGTTGTTTTTAACTTTATTTTTATAGGGACTGAAGAAGAAGATGAAGGAGATGACCTTTTGCTGAGGTCTGTGGATGAGTTCTGGTGGTTTCCTCACATGTGGAGTCACATGCAGCCCCACCTCTTCCACAACGAGTCATCTTTGGTTGAGCAGATGATTCTGAACAAGGAATTTGCACTGGTGAGCACATTCTATTGTGGTATTTTTCAAACTATAAGTGCTGATCTAGTAGTGGATTATAAAGTCTGTTTATTGCAATGGATCTGATAGAAATAAAATAGAATAATATTCAAATACAGCACATGTGCTAAGGGTACACATTGTGGTATTTTATTTCAAGAATGTATATATGTATATGCATATTTCTGTGAGATAGGTGTGTGTATATGTATGTGCATGTGTACATATCACATTAATGTATTTCACACAGTTGACATCTCCTATTTTATTAAAAAATTATTCTAGCATCTATGAAAAGGAAATAAGTACTTTCTTCATTGTGTTCCAGGTGCAATATAATTAACCTCTTAAAAATCATTTGTTCCAAGAGCAAATGGATAGATGGATGAATTGAATCATTGGAGTAATGACTCTAGGTCAATGGCTCTCAAATGCTTCTGTATCTCCATTTCACCTGAGAGGCTTTTTGAAACACAGACCTCATTTTGAGAGCTGCTGATTCAGTACATTAGTGAGTGGCCTGAAAATTTGCATTTGCAAGAAATTCTCAAATGATGCCCAGGATTCTGGGAAGAATTACTTACCTCATCTTGGCTGGTTAACTATTAACCATGGCACATTGGCCAAATTTGGACTACTGTTTGTTTTTTATTATCCCTGATCTGAAATTTACCTTTTAAGTGACTGAAAAACAATCAAATGAACAATATTTTGCAACATAAGAATTCAACTAACTTCAAAATTCCAAGTCCATACATAAAATTTCATTTAATCTCTGCCACATAAATGCCTTTTATCATCTGTAGCTGCTTTTCCGCTGTAACAACTGAATTGAGCAGTTGTAAATTACACCCAATGGGGGCTAGAGCTTGGTGGTTATGGCGCTTGCCCAGCATACACAAGCACACAGGTTTGAACCCCAGCACCCATGTACACAGCATAAAGGATCCTTAATAATAGTGTGAAAAGCAGTTATAATCATGAACTCAGTCACCAGAATACCTTGCTTGAATCCTGACCTTCTAGCAATGACTGCTTGATCTTGAATAAATACCTTAGAATCTCTGGGTCTCAGCTTCCCCTGTGTAAAAGTGAGGATAATAGAGAAAACACTATTTAGGATTGCTGTGAGGATGTATATAAATGATTAGGGTAGTGCCTGGCACTTAGTAGGCATTCAATATGTGTTAATTATATCCTTCCTAAATACGGACAAGTATTTAGTTGTATCTTGTTTTAAATAGAGAAGTATAGAATTATATCTTCCTTTACATGGTCAAAAATACATATATAATAGATATGTATATATATGCATATATAAATATATGTGTGTGTGTATATATATATACACTCTATATATATATACACTATATATATAGTCATATATATATAGTCTTCATTTAACCTTTAGGGAAGGTCTAATAAATTTCATATTGCTTCATAGCATAGCAAAGTTAAGTAAAAAACAAACCTACCTAGACTAAGCTTGCTAAATTTTCTCATTGAGGTTACCTTGAAAATAAAATTTGTTTATCACTTGGTTTAAGCCTCCCCAACTCTTCTACCACTCTGAAGCTTTGATTTTAGGCTTCTACTTATATTTCATAATGGCTGATCTCACCTGTTTGCGTAATTTCTTTTTAAAAGCCATGCTGAGAGCTCTGGGAAAGACTCAGATGTAATTGCTTTGTAATGAAATGTTGAAAGCTATTTAGAGTCCATTCAGAGCAATTACATTTGTTTAGTCAGCGTGGCTAGAAGCTAGACATAAACTTATAAATATATTTTGTAAAAAGTATCTTATTATGTGCTGCATAGTCAAAATATTACAACTAAAGTAAAGTCTGTTAAACACACATACTGAAATGTCGTTCTCTGGAGTTCAGCTCAGTAAAACTGAGGACATTTTAAGCAGTGACACTTGGAACTGCACCTTTGCTATCAACAATATGTGTACTGTTCAGAGAGAAAGAAAATGTGTTTCTTTCTTGTTAAATGATTATCTTTCAACATGCAGGTGTCGCTTTAAGATCAGCAATGGTATTGAGATAGGATGGGACCGTAGAAAGCACTGAAAGGAATGTTGGCAGGCTAAACTAGCCCCAACTGCTAGTAACAAGTTTTAATAAGGTTGGCCACTTTTTAAATGTTTTTATGCCTTGCTTTCTCCTCTGAAATAGTAATAACTCCCTTTTCATTCTCTACACTACAAAGTTTTTAGATAATTAATTTACATCAGCTCATCTGCCAACCAAAAGCACTGGACCAGATAATGCCACTGATCAATTCCAGCTTTAAAATTCTGTGATCACTGACAACATCAGTCTGCAAATTTGGAATGAACATCTCGAAACACTCATCTAGCTTCAGTTAAAGCAATTATGGAAAGAGATTTTCAAACTAAATAAGCATTTATATGGATAAAAATCAAAAGTATTTACCTCCTCCCTTTTTAAATTTGCTCTGACACTCCTAACTATTCCTTGGTATGACCTTGGGTGGCAGAAAGTTTGTGAGTCTCAAGATCACAGTTGTTCTCTTAGCATTTCCAAAAATGATTCAAATGACATATTAATAGTTTTCATATTGATATTTCAAAAATGGTTCAAAAAACTTAATCAATCACATGGTCTTTTTGTGAAATTTCTCTGAATTCTTTCTGGATAGGATTCATTTTCTGTTATACATGTTTAAAAAATCATGAGAGTAATACATTGTAATACTTTTTTTAAAAAGAGAGGACAATGAGAGAGAGAGAGAATAAATTTTTATTGAATTTTTCACATGGCTTTCGTTGCTCTGAAACTTAGTTGTGTACGTGGGTGCTGGGGTTTGAACCCATGTACTCCTGCATGTTGAACAAGAGCTGTAACTGCTGAGCCACTGCTCCAGCCCTGCAATACTGTTTTTTTTTTTTAACCCTTTACAATTTTTGAAGAGGCTTTATTAATGTAAAGCATTGTCATTGTGTGTGAAAGAGGGCTTGCATGCATGCATGAACTCAAAATGTATGGAGTATGAGTATATACATGTAGGTAAGTGTGTATTTATCCTTAATCCATGGACATATATGCTATTTTATGTGCATGTGTGTGTATGTCTGCACAGAGGGTTAGTCTAATGATATGCATGGTCAACCAAGATATGGTAGCTATAATATTCCTTACTTAGTATGGTAATAAAGTGGAGAAAAATATTTTCAGCTCCTTTTCCTTTAATACATCATAGACTTTTGCTGCCATTCAATTGCTTGAGCATGTCAATTATTAGAAGTATTTCTTCAAAGATAGCAAAGACTGAAGAAAACTAGAAGCATCAGCCAACATGAAAGCAGTTAATGAAAAAGTTACGAAAAATCATCTGATTTAACCTAAATCTCCATTTCAATCACAGAAAAAGAGTGCCTGAAACATAAACCTGAATTATTTATTTTTATTCCACAACATACTTATGAAAAAAGTTTTTAAAAATTGTTATGTTTTCCATATATACTCATTAAAGATCCCAAGCCAGTGGGACTTTTCATTCCACTAATAATTACAGATCATAAAATATCCTGAAGGAATTAGGACCAAATTTTGTCTTCAACTTTTTTGTCTTTTTCAATATGATATAAATTTTCTTGATTTTTTTTGAATAGTAAGGTACCTTATTCATAACTGCATAAATAAAGATTCTTAAATAAAGGCACAAGCTTCATAAAACTACTTTTAAAAAGCTCCACATTTTATGAAATTTACATAACTTTTTTGTAATTAGATATTTTCATGGAGTGAAAAATACTGATATTTAAATTGTTCTCAGAAAAAGTTGAACCTATCAAAGAGCAACTATGGAAAGTCCTTCAGTATCATAACAGACCACACTTGATAAGCTATGTAGATGACATATTAAGAGGAAATAAAGGAATATGAAAATTAAATTTATGACAGAACTAGATGAATCCAGGGCATTACTGAAAGAGAATTAATTCTGGATACCTGCAATGCCAAAATCTTCATACATAACGTATAGCCATGTGCTGTACAAAAATAGAAGATATCAAAAGACTGAAATTTAAAACTAATAAGTTACAAAGGTGGGGAATTTAGAAAACCTATTAATCTTTAAATTCAGTGATGAAAACAAAATCTTTATACTCAGAAGAGTGGATATACTTACATGCCTTATTATTTATATGTTATATATATTATGTTGTTAATAATAATAATAAAATCTGAAACCTCAGTCATAGAGAAAAAGAGGGAAATTGTGCAATATGTGACAATATGGATGAACACTGGGGACATCATGCTATGTTAAAAAAAGTCAGTCAGAAAAAGATAAATATTGCATGATTACATTTACATGGGGTGTCTAAAATAGTCAAATTCAAAGAATCCCAAAATGAAATAGTGGTTGACAGAGACTGGGGGAGGCTAAAATGGGGCATTTCTAATCAAGGGACATACATAAATTTTTATTCTAGCAAGATGAATAAATTCTAGAGTTTGTGAGTGTACCTATAATCAACTGTAATGTATTGTGCAGTTTAAATTTTGTCAAGAAGGTGATTTCATGCTAAGTATTCTACCCACATGAAATAATAAAATAAAAAAATTTGATGGTTATATAAGATCTGAAGGGATACCATGGAATACACCACCATTTGATACAAATATCTATGTAAATTACTTCAGTTATCAAGTGCATTAGTATCTTCATAACAAATTGCCCAAAATATAAAGATCTTAAATACATATTAATCATGCCACAGTCTGTGTAGGTCAGGAAGTTTAGCATTCTTTAGTTCAGGATCTTTTATAAGACTTGAATCAAGGTGTTGAGGAAGGTGATAGTCATTTCATGATTCACCTGCAGGATAGACCTCCTGACAAGCCCGCATGGTTGTTGGCAAGACATAGTTCCTCTCAAGCTGTGGGACTGTTTCATTATCTGAATTTTGCCATTGTCTGTTTGGATGTGTCCAGATTTCCCAGCCACGTAAACCAATCCAGAGAACAGATCAAAACACGGCAGAGATAGGATTCTAAGAAAGGGAATGGGGGGTGTTATAAACTAATATCAGAATATTAGAAGTGGTATTTCATTGCTTTTATCATACACTATTCATGAGAAGCCACTCACTGGGTCCAGTCTACACTCAAACAAAAGGAAATTAAACAAGAGAATACATGGAGATAAAGATCATTGGAAGGCATTATGTTCTCTGCCTATAACATCTAACTAGAAATAGCAAATTAGGGAATCCTGTACAACACACTTATTCTATACTGAATTTTAAAACAATTTGAATTTGAACTAAAATCTCATTCTATTTTCAAGTTTAATGACAAGTCCTTCAAAGCCAAAAATATCAGATTCATTTTTTACCTCTATTTCTTTCTTCCAATCCATTGCCTTTACTGAAAATATACTTGGAAATGATAAATCCTCACCATCTGTACCACTTTTTACTTAATCCAAGTTACCATTGTGTCACTTTTTAGATTTTTTTATATTGATATGGAGAAACAATATGAAGTGTTAATAAAATAAATTTCACTTAATTCACAGATTTATTCAAACGTCACCATAATTTTCATCATCTATAGAAGAAAAATCATAAAAAAGTAAAATAAAATAACTAATAATAAAAGAAAATTCATACCCAATAGCAATCATTTCCCTTTTCACCCTATTCCTTGAACAATAGGGAATCACTAAGATATTTTTTGCCATTCTAAATTTGCTTCTTCTGGTCATTTGATATAAATGGAATATAGTCTACATGGTCTTTTGTGACTGGCTTTGTCTTCAAGGTTCATCCGTGTTGTGGCTTGTATCTTACTTCATTACTTCATTCCATTTTATTGCCATACATTGTCCTATGGCTATATCCTATTTTATTTGTACATTCATCAAGTGGTTCATTTCCATCATTGGGCCATTATTTATAATGCTGCTATGAACATTCATGTACAAGTTTTTGTGTGGAACTATATTTTCCTTTTTTTTTCAGTGTCTGGACAGGAGTGGAATTGCTAGTTCATGCAGTAAGTCTGTGCTTAACATTTTGAGGAACCTGGCACACTCTTTTCATACTAAATGAACCATTTTACATTCCACCATTGATGGAAGAGAGTTGCTGCTGCAACACAGCATCACAACCCTTGTGATTATTTGCCTTTCCTATTATATCCATTCTAGTGGGTGTGAATTGATTGTTCATTTTCAATATTATTTCAGCTGTTTTGGGTCCTGTGGATCTCTATATAAATGTTAGCATCAGCATATCAATATCAGCTTGGCTTTTGATAGTGATAGCATTGCATCTACTTATCAACTTGGAAAATCCTGAAATCTCAACATATTATATCTTCTGGTCCACAAGAATGGGCCATCAGGGCTGGAGCGGTGGCTCAGTGGTTATGGCACTTGCCTTGCATGCTCAAGTATGCGGGTTCAAACCCCAGCACCACATAGACAATGAAGTGTCTGAGCAATGATTTCCGTGAAAAACTAAATAAAATTGATTCTTTCTTTCTCTCTCTCTCTCTCTTTGTCTCTCTCTCTCTTTAAAAAAAATTAATAATAATGGACCATCAGTTACTTCAGATCTTCATTAATTTTTAAAATTAAAATACTTTAAATTCCAACAGTTTCAGAAAGTCAAAATATTTCACATTTCTCTTATTAAATATATTGTTATATATTTAATACTACTATACCCAACCCCTGGAATTATTTTTTAATTTCATTTTCACATTCTTATTGTTGTATACAGAAGCACCAATAGACTTCTGGGTATGTATATGCTGTAAACTTCAAATTTGCTGTACTCAGTATTTTGAAAGATTCTAGTATTGCTTAGGATTTTCTATATAAAAGACATCTTTTGTTCTTTTCTAACCTGGATACATTTTACTAGTACCTCCAGTAAAATGCAACGGAAATGGAAAGTGCAAATATCCTTGTTTTTCTGAGCTTAGAGAGGAAGTATTCAGTTTTTCACCATTAAATCTGATGCTCAGTGCTTGTACAACAATGAAGTTTCCTAGCAACCCATTTCTCAGAATGTATAGCCATCATTAAGCAATACATGACTGTACTGATATGTAGTTTTCTTTTATTTTAATATCTTTGATATTGTTGTCAGAGTAATACTACTTTCAAAATTAGTTGATAAATATTTTCTCCACTTCTACATTTGAGAATGATTTTTTAAATATTGATATCAATTAATCTTCACAGATTTGGTAGAATTCACCAGTGAAGCTACCTGTCTCTGGCTTTTCTTCATGAGAAATTTTTAAATCAATTTGCTTATTATAAATCTATTCAGATATTTTATTTCCACCTGAGTCAGTTTCTGTAGTGTCTGTGTTTCTATGAATTTATTTCATTTATGTTATATAAATTTATTGCCATAGGGATTCAAACTATTTCTTTTTGATACTTTTTTATTTTTAAAATGTCAGTTGTGTTTTTTACATTTTAATATCTAATTTTCTAATTTGAGTTTATTTTTTTCTTGTTTAGGTTTGTCAACTTTGTTGATCTTTTCAAAGAACCAACTTTTGGTTTTACTGATTTTTCTGTATTATTTTTTATATTTTGTTTCATTAATTTTCATTCTAATCTTTAATATTTCTTTCTTTTTGATCACTTTATGTTTAATTTACTCCTTTTTAAATTTTTAATGAAAATATTAGGTGATAGATTCAAAATTATTTTATTTTTTAAAGCTGAGTAAGAAAGTAAGAGAGTGAAATAGAGAGAATCAATTTTATTTAGTTTTTTTATGGCTTTCATTGCTCTAACACTTAGTTGTGTCCATGGTGCTGGGGTTCAAACCTGCATCCTCACATATGCCAGGCAAGCACCATAACCACTGAGCGACCTCTCCAGGCCCTAAGATATTTATTTTTAATATAAACATTTACAGGTATTAATTTCTTTCTAAGCACTGCATCCCCTAAGTTTTGGTATACCGTGTCTTCATTTTCATTTATTTCAAAGTATTTTGTGTTTTCCCTTGTGACTTAGTTGTAGTCATTGCTTAGGGTGTATCCTTTACATCTCAACTTCTCATAATCTACTTCAATATTCTACTGAAATATGGAAACATTACTTTTTCATAGTTCTACTCCTTTTTTCTCTGTATTATTGGTTTAGATGTACCATCCATGTATGTTACAAATCCAGCAATACATTATTGTAATTCTTCATGTATTGTTATATTTAAAAAAACTTGAAATATGAAAGCAGAGTAAATATTTATATGTAGAATTTTCTATATTGAGCTTCCCTATTCTCTTTTGTTTCTGTGAACTTGAGTTACCATTTGATTTTTTTTTCAATGAAGCTTTTCTATGATCTGCCTCTTTTGTTCTGTGCTATTGGAAAGTACATTATGTTTCCATACATTATAGGCTCAAACATACAATTCCATACATATGATTTTATACACGTAGCTTTTTATATCAATTGAGAAGAAATAAGTATTTATAATTTCTTTTATAATTATCTTTACCAAATGTTTTTCTTTGTGTAGATTCAGATTACTCTCTGAAATTACTTGCTTTTATCCTAAACAACTTCCTTCATTATTTCTTATAAGATAGGTCTCCTGGCAATGAATTCTATAAGTCTTGGTGTAGTTATTTTCTCTTCATTTTGAAAAGATAACTTTGTTAGATTCAAAGTATTTATTGATTACATTTTCCCCTGTCATCATTTTAAATGTGTGTTCCTATTTTTTTGGCTCCTAGGGTTTATGATGGGAAGGTCATTGTTAATCTTTTTTCTTGTCAATGCCATCAGTTGTTTTTCTCTTGTTGCTACACTCAATATTTGATTTTCTTTGACTTTCAACATTTTTTACTATGATATACTTGAGTATATGTTTCTTTGTTTTATTTTAGTTGAGTTTATTGAGCTTCTTAGGTGTAAAGATCAATGATTTTCATGAAACTTGGGAAATTGTAATCAGCTCATTATAGTGACACGGCAATATCTATGTTCATAGCAGCTCAATTTACTATTGCTAGATTATGGAAACAACCCAGATGTCCCTCACTGGATGAATGGATCCAAAAACTGTGGTACATATATACCATGGAATTCTACACAGCAATTAGAAACAATGATATTGCAGCCTTTGAAGGTAAATGGATGGCTATGGAAGAAATTATGCTGAGTAAAATCAGCTTATCCCAGAGAACCAAGGGTTGAATGTCTCCACTCATCTATGGAGACTGGAACTAAACCCTGACCATTGAGAAAGTTGGTCTATTATCATGTGTTAAATCCAGACAAAGTGTAATGTTATACAACATAATACTTCTTTAGGGATATTGTGGGAAGGGGAAGGGAGGGATAAGGGTGGGTAACTGGGGGGGGGCACTCCTGAGGGGTAATTCTAATATCCAGAATCTATACACATTTTATATTATTTTGTGAAAAACTTGTATGGTTGTTCTATAAGAAATCTCTCAATACAAAAAAAAAAAGTAAATTGAAATTCTAAAAAGAAAAAATTGGGAAATTGTCAGGCACTACATCTTTGAGTACCATTGCTTCTTTCCACTCTCTCTGCTACTTGCCTCTCGCTTATGTTGGAACACTTAACAATATCCCACATTGCTCTGAGGCTTCACAGGCCATTTTTCTTAACTCTTTATGTTCTGTGTTCTTCAGATTTCATAATCTCTTCAAATTCATGGATTCTGTCTTCTCCCATCTCAAATCTCCTATGGAACTCTCTAGTAATTTCTTCTCATTTCAGTAATTACACTTTTCAACTGAACATTTCCATTTCTATAATTTTTATCTCTTCTTGATGTTTTGTATTTAATGAGATACTGTCATCAAACCTTCTTTTATGTCTTTGAGCACTGTTTGCTTTAAGTTCTTTTTAAACATATTTGAAATTTTTGTTAAGTCTATTAAATGGACTCTTTTTTTTTTTTAAGAGAGAAGGACAGTGAGAGAGAGAGAGAGAGAAAGACAGAGAGAATCAATTTTTATTGAGTTTTTAACATGGCCTTTGTTGCTCAGACACTTTGTTTTGTATGTGGTGCTGGGGTTTGAACCCACATACTCACACAGGCCAGGCAAGTGCCGTAACCTCCAAGCCACCGCACCAGCCCTCAAATGGACTCTTTTAATGCTTGCTTTATTTTCCTATTTCTTTGCATGTCTTATAAATTTTGAACATTTAAGATGATATTTATAGCACTTTGATACTGATTCCCTTTCATCATCTTCACAGTGGGTTTTGTTTTATTTGCTTATTTTTCTGTTTAGTGACATGGCTGGGCAATGTAAGTGGAGAGCCCTTCTGCTGAAGTGTGCAGCTGCATTTTGCTTCTCAGAGGGAACACAGCCACTTTGGTAAGACAGTGGTTTTGGCAGGGTTCCCTCTGTATCTTTGTATTTACCTCTGATATGAAGGTTAACCAGATGTGAGCCTTCATTCATTACCAGCTGTTTGATCTATTATTTTTGACAGTGCCTTAGGGGTATAGATTGCCCCGTAGTGTGATCTAATAAAATGTGTTCCTCTTTGCAGAAATAGTCTGAGTTCAGAGTAGGAGGCTCTTTTTCATCCCAGAGTGCTTCTCTTTATTTCCGCTTTCTCTTGTTTTGTCTTGTAGACGCTTTGGTTTAGTCTGAGTTTAACAAGAGCCTCCTCTTTTATTGCTCATCATCAAAATCCCCATGATCTTTGAGAGTAGCCTTGGGCTTGAACTTCTTCACACTCCAAACTCTGTTCCTAAAACTGTCAGTTTTCTTTGGGAAGAACTTTTTTAAAAAAGTTTTTTTAATTTATTTGTTCTTTTATGCATGATATAAGCAAATGCAATGACAGAGTTATAAAAGCAAGGAGTCCAACTTGTTCTAATTCAGTCTTCAGTCTTTTCCCTTCCAGTCCCTTTCTCCCACCCCATTATTTTCTGATACACATGACATAATTGTAACAGCTTATAGTATAACTTGTCTTAACTCAGTACCCATTATTTCTCCTTCCATTCCTTTCCTCCTACCCCATTCTTTTTAGATTTACTTGAACAATAGGAGAAACATTGCCATATTTATAAAACCATGCATTATAATATATTCTAATTCAATCCCCAGTATCCCCCTGTTCTCTTCCCTTTACTCTCCTGATCTTTCTATTCTTATTAACAATTTTATTTTTAATTGGGTGACTTCTTGATATCTGTGTTGATAAGATTCACTATGATGTATTTGCATATGAACACAGGAAAATTAAGTCTGATTCATTCCACGATTTTTCCCTATCTCCTTCTTCCTTCCTCCCTTTCCTTCCCCTTTGTATATTCCTCTCATCTTTTCCTTTTTTGGATTAGAGTCCACATATCAGAGAGAACATTCAATGTTTGGCTTTTTGAAACTGGCTTTTTCACTGAGCATGACAGTCTCGAGTTCCATCCATTTGTGGACAAATACCATAAGTTATTTTTTTGAGCTCTCTTTTCTTATGACCTGTTTCTATTCTTTGGCAAAATATCTGCCCTGGAGATCTGAGTGGTGGCTCCTATGGCTTGCTTCTCTCAAAGGTACACCTAGATTTACCAGATTAGGGTAGGAGTATCTGATCTTCCCAGCTTGCTTCTCCTACTGTGGAAGCAATACTCTATGACTGAGATGAGGCAAAGAAAAATTAGTATTCCAGGTACTCCTGGAGTGTAGCTCTTGCTCTGTAAGGCAACTAGAGAAGGAGAGCTGCTTATCTCTCAGCTGCCTTGACTAGAATAGAACTTTGACACACAGAGCTGGGGAGATCA
Source organism: Aplodontia rufa (assembly GCA_004027875.1). Classification (NCBI taxonomy): domain Eukaryota; kingdom Metazoa; phylum Chordata; class Mammalia; order Rodentia; family Aplodontiidae; genus Aplodontia; species Aplodontia rufa. The sequence goes on along the minus strand of PVKS010005401.1, from coordinate 55,207 downwards.
AAAATGCAGGGGGACTCTCTCTCTAGGGAGAAGTCACAACCACAGCCTGGAAAATTGGGAGAAGGGGGTCTGGAATAAGAATCTGTCACGCTCAACTGGGACAGGTGGGGAAGGGCACAAGTTATGACTCAATCAGTTTTTGTCAATCTTAGTAGATTCTTGAATAAATTTCTTTTTCCATTTGCTTTAAGTCTTTTGTTCATTTCTCAGAAACTATAAGTGGTAGTTTAATTTTCACCATTTTTGAATGCTGGAAGACTATCTACAGAGGCTCCTTCCACAACCATTCCAGAAGTCAAAGTTCTATTATCTTTATCTGGGTTAACTTATGGTGATAGACTTCTTATTGGTCTCCATGTCCATTTCCTTCTTTGTCTTCTCAAGTATATTCTTGATGAAGAAACTATGGTAATTAACATGTAATTCAGTTCTCATGACATTTTGTTCCAAAAACCTCCATGCTACTTAAGTTAGACCACAAGGTCCTGGCATCCGGCACCCTGCTTCACATGCTGCAAGTGTTTTTAATGAGTGGTTCTTAGACGTCTCCAATGTGTCTTATTCCATGTAACTGCGAGTCTTTAATGACCATTGTCCATCTTCATTGTTGACATAATTGTATAAGGCTGTTTTCTCCTCTTAGTGACTAGACTTGATCCCAAGTTTCCCCAGGTCTTCCTATTAATTATAGCTGGACTACCTCAACGGGAGGAAGATCTGCATTCTGCCCATTCTTCATATATATGCCCCTTTAAGAAGGAATTGTAAAAGTTGGGATTTAAGAATATTTTTGGTGACATCATCTTATGTCACTAGTGAAAGGGGCTGGGGGAAATGCATATTTTTTGGTCTTTTTTCTACCCAGAAGTAAATCACATGTCTTCTTATCTCATCTAGTTTCTCTTTTCCTTGTTCCCAAAAGATGAGACACTTTTTTTATTTCATCTTTCAATATACCTCAATCCTTGTAATTTATTACATTAATTTTCTGTGTTTCCCTCCTATTTTTACATTTAAAACCTCTGTTAGAAATGCACCTAGAATTGCTGATAGTTTCCTTTGATATGCTAGAATTCCTAAAATGAGTATTAAAACTAAAACCCACTGTGGTTTTGGAAATATTTTATTTGCTAAATAAAATATTTTGTTATGTCTATTTTCATAACAGTATTTTAAAATCCCAAACCAGAGTATGCATAAAAGCATTTTTGAGTTTGAAAAAGCATTAAATAATAAAATCAAATATTAATGGCACTTCCCTGGAAGAAAAAGCAGTGTAAATTTGCTAAATGTTTAGAAAATGAAATATGTGCATGACCTTGAATATAGTTAATTCTATTTATTGGAAACCTACGATGAGTAAAATGGCCTTAGGAGGGAAGAAAATAATAAAATCACAGTGGGAAGATTATAGAACACCAGCCAGTGAACTTGAAGCTCATTTATATGAGCACTTAAATTATTTTGTTACTGCATATAAAACACTTATTTACAGATGGCATTTTGTAACAGTTTCAAAATACTTTTATATATCTATGTAATCAACAGAGATAGCTATTCATCATTATGTCTGTTAATTAGTTCTGTTTTTTTATGTTAAATAAGCATATACTTCTCAGAGAATGTCTGAAAGTTTGGCTCACAGGTACAACTTAAATTTTATGAAAATAATTTCTATCACAATCTTTTGTACTTTTATTTTAATATGTTTGTGTTTTATTCACATTAATTGCAGTTATATGCCTATGATTCAATCTTTTAAAAAAAAAAGGAAAGAAAGGGACAGTGAGAGAGAAAGAGAGAATCCATTTTTATTTAGTTTTCATGTGACTTTCATTGCTCTGAGACATTGTTGCGTACGTGGTGCTGGAGTTTGAATTCAGATACTCATGCATGCCAGGCAGTGCCATAACCGCTAAGCCACCGCTCCAATTCAAACTTTTTTCAATGCTGTATCAACATGAAATATTTTACCATAATATAAATATTATGCATCAGAAACTGAAAAACTTCAGCTTTTGGGTAAATTTTTTTATAATGTTTGAATGGACAGCTTCCCAAAATACATAATTTAATGCCTTAACTTAATAAATGTGTACTAAGCATTGCATTTTTCACAAAGACTAAAGGTTTTCATTTTTAAAGAACTTGCAGACATTTCTATACTGAGAGAAGTATATGTTCTTACATAAAACTCACAAAATTAATATGGAAAATTGAGGAGTGTACATAACATAATGACCGGAAAATTGAACACAGAAGAAAACATATTTTGTCTTTTTCCTTTTATCTACCCATTAATAATACGTAAGGTTTTTGCTCTTTTTATAAGTAGGATAATATTATTTAACAAAGATCTTGGCTAGCTTATTCAAGAAGTCTCCAATGTTCTCATCAGTTCCTCTTTCCACCAAACCTACAATATGGAGGGTACCATGAACTTTTTGCTTACAAATTAGAATTGGTATTTCATTTGCTATTAATACTCACACTGCTTAGCAATGGAGTTTGAGGGAAATAATGGCTTTTCTTGTCATGTGTTATATCATGGTAAGACCTTGACTTGTTGATCTGATAATGGCAGGCAGAGAAAAGAATTTTCCTTAGACAGAAAATCTCTACAATATATATTTGTCCATTTGATTTTCCTTGCAGAGAATAGCAAACCTATACCCATCCCCCAAATTCCTATTTTAATCTGAGCATCTTTTTCCTGTCAAGTAGCTATTTTTATTTCTGAACATGCATAACCTCAAAGGAATAAATTCCACCTACAAAATGCACTTCAATGTTGAGCAGCAACAGTTGAAATAAATTAGCTATTCATATCACACAAGATGCGTTAATATGACTCTATCAAGGCTTACATCTATCTATTGTGGATATATTGTTATTGTTATTTTTGGTAAACCCTTAAAAATCATTCTTCTGTAAAGTTTTTTAAAAACATTTTAAATGAACTAAAGGAGTTCCAATTTCTTTCAAATGCTAATATGTGGAACAATTGCAACAGAAATTTTCTCCCTCAGAAATAAGCTGATAACTGGTTGCAGTAATTGGTGATATTTACTTTACTTTCTTTAAAGCAAATTAGTATTTTCTCTTATGAAGTTTTGTTTATATTATACAGAACAACAGACTATGTGCAAAATACAAAAGAAAAAGTCACGCTCCTCTGAAGAAAATAAAACATTAGCTATTTTTAAATGAGAATTCTTCCCTGTGTGACTTCAGTTTACATTGGACATGTCATACCTAGCTGCTTAGTGTGTAAATTAAGACTATGAGTTTGGTTCCAGATCTAAATTTGTTCCTGTTCCCTCTTTGCTAGTTACTTGATGTATGACCTTGACAAATTAAATTCTTGTGCTTTGATTTTTAAATACATATCATAGGGATGACAGTGCTTCCTACCTCAGATTTTGTGAGGTTTAGATGTCATGTGCACACGTTTATGTTTATATAATATTTAGCAAATCCCTGGAATATATTTATATCAAAAGTATTTATTGGGCTGGAGTGGCGGCCTGAGGGTTACAGCAGTTGCCTAGCATGTGCGAGTACACGGGTTCAAACCCCAGTATCCACGTATACAATGAAGTGTCTGAGCAACAAAGGCCATGTGAAAAACTAATATAAAAATTGCTTCTGTCTTTCTCTGTCTCTCTCTCTCACTGTCATCATCACCATCATCATCATTGCCCATCATTTCCTCATATTTCTTCACAAAGTATGTGATCACTTCTTTTAATAAGAAGTTGATGATGCATAAGACACCCAAATGTCTTCTTTTCATGGTTATGTAATATTCTAGCTGGCAACAGAAGACATTCTAATTTGCTTTGAAATCCTCCTCTGCCCACAATTCAATTCTGAATGTTATCACAAATTTTTAATGATAGAAGACTACTATCTTACTAAAAATTTGGACAAAAAGAAGCATCAATGATAAATGTTGTATTTTTAAGCAAATGCATGGAACAATTACACATATTTGCTTCATGTACACATGACCACTAGGAACTTTGAAATTATTTCTCTCCAATTATGTTAAAAAATTTTCAAATATTTCCAGTA
>PVKS010005401.1:0-51030 GCA_004027875.1 Aplodontia rufa | reverse complement strand
AGACCCTGTTTAGTGATTTTTCTCTCATATTTTGTCACTTAAATTGTTTTGAGATCTATCTACATTTAAGTTACGCTGTCTAGAACTGGTCCTCTAAAAGAATATTTATATAGAAACTCTAAAACTTAATAGTACAATACTTTTTTAAAAGGTGTTAATCATATTTTTTGCCTGTTTATCAATCAGTTATTAATAGCAGTTTTGTACATGGATTCTTTGAATGATCAATAGTACAATGAACTCTCACTAACAAATTTTAATTTCATTTTTCAATGATTAAACACATTTTTAATTATTAAATGACTGGAATAGTATGGAGCCTATTATTATTTTATTAATATTATTATTATTATTTCTTCTACTACTACTATTAAACTACTAAATGCATCCAAATTAGGTAATTCCTTGGAGTGTTTGTTACACATCTTTTTCTTTCTCTCTCCGTTCTCCTTTCCTCTCCCTCTCTCTGTCTCTCTCCCTTTTTCTCTTTTGCCTTTTTGAGTTTGGAAAGTTCTTTCAGCTTGATAGTATCATTTGCACATTATAGGGGCTGAACATTTTCTTCACTCCATGTTTATCTTTTCCTGGTTGGTGGTACAGTTTTCCGCAGTCCTTTCTGCCTTCCTTGTCTAGAAGAGAAACATGCAGTGTAGAGAGTCAAACCGGGGTCTCTCATCTTAAGAGAATTGAATACGCAATATAAACTTGTTTGGGCATGAAAACTGTTTTCATGCTTTTATATCTGAATATGATACCACTTCAATACAATAATAACAAAACAAAATGTAATAATTCAGTATGATTTTAATTTGAAATGTGAACATGTCTAGAAAAAATAATATAGCGATCTTTATAACCAGTTACTTAAGTAAACAGAAATATTCATTTAACTTTTTTTATACATAGATACCAATTAACATAAACTTCTCTTTAGTCTGAAGAAATTCAACTCGTTTCACTTGGTAGTAAAGTTTCCACAAAGTGGAAAACAATCATAGATATGAATTATTTTAACTCAGGGAAGTCATAGAAGGACACATTATAATACCTTGTATTTCGGGGGTGGGGAGGGAAGTGACAACCAGAGGGATGGCTCATGCAAATACCAAATGTTTAAAACATTTTCACATAAATGTGTTAAACTGACATTAAGAGGGGAAAAAATGCCTCCTCAGGGAAATCAGTGTGACTCAAAAATAATATTAGAAAAGTATTCCTTGCTAAGGGAAAGTAATAGTTTATGCAAATCTATTTCTGCAAGTGATGCCTTCAAATTAATGATCAACCCATAAGCTATATAAAAGTGGAAGTATCCAAAAAGTTTGGAGCTGTGTTCAAAGTCAGAAAATGAAGTTCACTGAAGCCAGCTTCAAAAAGGACAGTTAAACTCTCTTCAAAAACTTGATCACTTTACACACACCCATACCCCCAGCTATCCCATCTAAACCAGTGTTTTACTCCGTGAAAATAAGCGAAGAGGTGGATTATTAAAATAAACAAACAAACAAAAAAACTTGATGGTTACTAGAGAAAAAAATATGCCAACATAAATTTAGGTGTACCAATTACTTTACACACAATTACAAATGAATTGTGGAAACAGTGCGATTTTTATTTAACAAATTTTGAGTACCTTCTTTTCATGAGTCTCTGACAGCAACAACGAAATAATGGGATGGATGCTAACATTCTTGTTTCCATCTGACAGTTAGCACATGTAAGAATCTTGGATGCTATCATTTCTTCCAGGTTAAAAGCATTGTGTAGAATCTCTAAATACTATTTGTAACATTTCTCTTATTACTAAATTAAGTCTAGAAATACATCGTTCTTGAGGGCAGGGCACAATGAAGGGAACAGTGCTGAAATGCAATTCTGCATTTTCTGAGATTTGTGGCCACTTCTCTGCTACCCCTCATTCCAGCTGGCCCTTCCTTTCCTCGTCCAGCTGCTTCAGGAGCCCATTGCCATAAGCACCCTCCTCATTTTCCTTAAACTTCCTCAGAAAGTCTCCACCTTGGTTCATTCCAAATCTACATCTAGTCTATACCTGAACCCCTGAAAGCAAATCTGGCTAGGACCAGCATTTAGTTCTCACTTTGAAACCTCACCCCAGATACCTAGAACACTCCCCAGATGGCACACATGTGATCCTTATTTTGTTGCTAATCCTACTCTTTCACCCCTGCTCTCTCCTCACACTGCTCCACAAATTGGCCCTTCCCACTGCTTTTTAATTCACAGGAAAAAAATCAAGCATAAGAAAACATCGATATGCTCCTGTTTTTACAACTGCTGCTTCAGCATGATGATAACGGAATAGAAATAAAATGATAGGTGTGGTCTAATTTGAAATGAATGAACATCACTAGAGAAAAGATAAAATAATTGCGACTTAAAGGCAGAACTCAAACGGTCATAATTATTAAAGTATTTTTAATGTATAGGTATTACTGATTGACATAAATTAACAGTGGCAGGAAATATAAATTGAGGACTAGCATCCTCTGAGGAGAACACATAGGCTTGGCTTCTGTCTTGAAGAATAAAATCGGTAATGCAAATTCTATATTCTACTTCTGCACTTAATCCCATGATTTCTTCACGTTTTGAAATCATCACTCCAGCAATTCTTCCATTTCTTCCAGATTGCTTCTCTCTCCTACAAGCGCGCTGTTAATTTCTCCTGTCTTTAAATTACCCAGTACCTTGGTTGCACTTTTCTCCGGCTATAGCATCTTTGCTGCACTCTCCTTTACAACAGCATTCCTTGAAATACTTATTGTGCTCACTTCTCCCTTTTGGTTCCTCTTGTCTCTTAAATCCATGCTGATACATTCTATTGCCACGTATGCCTAAAAAGAACGGGTGAGTCTGGAAGAGAGGGAAAGGGGAAATTCTGAGAACTGAATTTGAAACAGTTTTACTCCACGCTTTTATAATTATGTCATGGTATATTCTAATGTCATGTATATCTAAAACAGAACCAATAAAAAACAATCCATGCTCATGAAAAAGTCCTTTGGTACTCCACTGGAACTGCCATTGTCCAGTTATAAATTGGCAGCCAGTGTGAAACCCAATGGTGCAATTCTTACTTCTCAGCTAGCGTGACCTATTGGCAGCATTTGACAGATTATTCTCAGTTTTTGTCTTTCTTTCTTTTTCTTTTTGTTTTTCTTTTACTAGGGATTGAGCCAAACCCAGGGCACTTTACCACTGAGCTAGATTCCTAGTCCTTTATTATTATTATTATTATTATTTTAAAGAGAGAGGGACAGTGAAAGAGACACACAGAGAGAGAAAGGATCAATTTTATTTAGTCTTTCACATGGCTTTCGTTGCTCCAAGACTTCTTTGTGTACGTGGTGCCGGGGTTTGAACTCACCTAGTCGTGCATTCAGTAACCAACAAGTCACCGCTCCAGCCCTATTATTTTATTTTGAGACAGATTCTCAGTAAGTTGCTTAGGGCCTTGCTAATGTACTGAACCTGGCCTTGAACTTGTCATTCTCCTGCTTCATCTCAGTTTCTTTAATTGACTCACATTTCATTGCAGATTTCTGGTGTTCCTTTCCTTTCTCAATATATTTTATTTGCTCCTTCTCTTCTTCCTGACCTGTTAATAATAATAGGCCTGAAGCATGTATTTTAATACCTACATTTTTTACACGCTATTTTTTGTGATCTTAATGCTTTAAATAAAATCCACATATTTAAACTCATTTAATTTGTGTCTCTAGCTGAGCTTTCTTATCTGAAGACTAAACTTATTAGATTTCTTACTCGACATATAAAATTAATTGTCTTATCTCAAATAAAATGAGTTCTTTGTCTTTCACCCCAAAATCTGCCCAAAAATCTATCTCACTTAATGGAACTCCACCCCACTTCCAGTTCATACTTTCTCTCACTTATCATATTCACTCTATCATCAAATCCTATTGGTTCCATGTTCTTAAGATACATCCAAAATAAAATCACTTCTCCCCAGCAACATGGTCCGAACCATCATTATCTCTCATCTAGGTTGTTTAGATAGCCACCATCTGCTCCCAGATCCTTCTTTACCTTCTTTCAATCCGCTCTCAACATAGTAGAAAGAAAAACTCTTTTTTACTGGATCTGGGTAATGTCATCTATCTATTCAGAACTTTCTAGTAGCTTTTCACCTCACTGGGTTAAAAAAACAACGTTGTTTAATGTCATCTATGGACATAAAAGATTGCACCCATTTATTCTCTTCAGTGATCTATGCAGCAGCCCTGCCCCTTGACATCATCTCTTGCTGTCTCCTACTGTCTACAAACAGTAGAATCCTTGCTCTTCCTCAGAAATGTGTGCTTTTAACTTCTAATAGCATATGTGCTGTCCTCTTTGCATGAAATAAGCATTCCCCAATCATTTGTTTAGCTCAATCCCTCACAAGTTCAGACCTTAACTTACAAGGCTACCTTCTCTGTGAGACCTTTGCTGAAGAATCTATTTAATATAATAATCCATGGTCTTTGATTTTCGCTGTATCTCTAAATTACTTTGCCCATCATTCTTGTCATCTCGTAATATATAATTTACCTATTCATTTTGTGCAGTCTTGGTCTTATCCCACAAAATGTAAGCTCCCTATGGCAAGCATTTTTTTTTTGTTTTATTCACTGCTGATACCTCAATACTTGGAACAGCTCCTGGTACAACTCAAGTACATAGTAAAAATGTGTAGAATAAAGAGAAGAGAATTAATGATTCCAAATATATCAATTTTGATTATTAATAAAATAAGAATGCTGAGCACAGAGTTACCGATGCAAGCGCCAAAGTAATTGAAATGGCACCTTTTATCCAATCTGAATGAAAACATGCTGAGCTTTTCTCTTGGTTTCCTTTAAGCAGCAAAGTAGACTTTAAGTGGGATCAAAAATATTAAAGATGTACCTCAATTTTCCAAAATAGCTCTATTTAGGACCAGAAAGTTCAACACTAAACACTATATAAGCAGCACCATTGCAGTGTTCTTTTTCTACCCAAAGAAAAATCCATTTGTGACACAGAGCCCTCCAGAGAATTATCACCATTTACTAGGCTTCAGTCCAGAAAGTGTCAGGACTGACCCAGCCAATTTCCAGGGTCACATAGTCATTGCTTTTATCACTTATAAAAAGCAGAAGACAATTTCAGACCCCAAAACACAGTGGAAAACCAATGACTTTAGGATCATTTTCAAAGTTGACAATGTGATCCCAGGTTCTTATTAAAAGGAAAAATAATGAGATCTATTCTCTTTAGCACCAGTGACCTCTCTAGACATTGCATATTTAGGAGAATAAATCAATACTTTAAGTTCAGTGGGATGCTGTTTAATGCCTAATCTCTTTATAAGTGCATTTGTTTATGCACTCATTATTTCATTTATTTTCTCTTTACATTAATTTATTAAACAACTTTTTTATTTAATAACATTTTATTTGGTATCTTTTAAAAAATATTTATTAACTACTAAATATGTACAGGGCATTCTGCTAAGTACTAAATATATAAAACCATTCCAATTATTCTATTGGCTGGTTGGCTGATTTCATCCATCACAACTCCTGGAATATAAACAGAGTTATAATAATAGAGAAAAGTCATTTGTGTCCCTCTTCCCCTTCTCTGGGTAGATACCTCTATTCATTCTTCATATTTCTACACAGCTACTTGTGTGGGAATGTTTCTCTTTTGCCTGGGAGCCCAAACCTCCCCCTTCCCACTTTTCTTCTTAATTTTCTCTGGTTCTTGGTGTTGCATTATATCTTCTGAAAAAACTCCAACAGTGAATGACCACAAAATGCAACACCAGGGTGCTGCTTATGTGGTCCTTTTTGCTTCTGTAAATGATGCCTGTAGATCTCTGTGTCCATTTATTAGGGTGATTATATTTGCAAAGGAGTGTTGCAATGCATGCCAGCACCAAGGTGCTAGGTCGTTAAAATCAATCCACTGGTGCCGTGATCTATTAAGAGAATCCCTCCTCCTTCTGTAAGTTACTTCCATTATGTGATTTCACCATAGTGATAACCTGTGCTCCCAATGTCTAAGAGAACTTTTGTGATAATTACTTGTAGAATCTCAGGTGCTAGAAGATTAGAAATGACATCACAGAAGACTTACTGAAAGAACAATTTAAAAAGGTGTAGATAGGCTATAAGGAACATCCAAGTAATACCCTAGAGTTAAGTCTCCTTTGGAGGTAGAGAGCTATGCAGTTCCAAGGCCTGAGGAGAAACAAGAAAGAAGAGATAGCAACTAGGCAGAGGTGTGTATTTTAGGAGAGGGGGGACACTTTATTTTTTTAACCTTTAACTGAAGGAGTCAGACAGCACAAGATGACTTTGCATTGACGGAGCTAAGGAATGAATGTTCCAGCTTCACTTTCTTCCCTCTGATATCTAACCAGGATCCTTCATTTATCACAACTCAACTAGAAGCAAGAAAGTAAGGGAACCAGTTGAGGTAGTCATTGCCCTTGGCTAAATGTTGTGGCCCTTTTGTTTGCCTTTCCCAAAGTTGAATTATTCCCTATAATAATCTATGTATCTTTTCTGAACAAATAAACACTTAAAAGAACATATAACTTCATACATTATTTTAAATATTTACAATATTAAAGCATTGTAAATAATAACATTTTTATACCTCATTATTTCATCCCTTAATATTATTGACAATTTCAAGTTGAAGACTCTGAAGTACAGAAAATTTAGGTAAATATCTCGGGGACTTACAATTAATTCAAATCCCGCCAATCTGTCTTTTGAGTCCAAGATCTAGGATAGTATTTGCCATAAGCATTATACTAGCAATATTCCATAAAATGCAATAATAATCTCCAGTAATAATGACATGCAAAAGAAAGAATAAGAATCTTTATAAATAGAAACATTAGGATCCATTGGTACACCTGTACTAAGCGTAAGTGTACTATAGAAATATGAATGTAAGACTATAAGGGCTCAAATTCACTTGAGCAAACTCAGTCTAAGATGAGGGAACAATAACCAACAATGTGCAACAATATTTAACGAGATTTGAAAGGTGAAGTGAAATAATTTGGAATTTAATCTGAACACAACAAGGAATAATTGGATCAGTTTATGCTGGTAAATTACATAATGATGATGATGATGATGATGATTGCTTGCAGAGCTAGGGATCAAACTCATGGCCTCCTGCATGTTAGACAACATTTTTTTCCACTGAGCCTCATTCCCAGCCCATTTGTTGTTACCTACATATTACAGCCAGGCCTGGGTGCATACCTGTAATCCCAGCAACTCAGGAGGCTGAGGTAGGAAGATTGCAGGTTGGAGGCCAGCCTCAGCAATTTAGTGATTCCTTAAGCAACTTAGAGAGACCCTGTCTCAAAATAAAGAGGTCTAGGGGTATGGTTCTATGGCTAAACACCCTGTGTCAGATCCCTAATATTTAAAACAATGTGAACATATTATAGAAAACTCTGAGCAAAAAAAAAATTGTATATCAGAGTAAAAATGACCATGTAAGTTGTTTTTATACTTTAATGCACATTTAGACATATGCATATATACCATTTGTCCTATTCTTTGTTATCTCAGATTATTATTATTAAATATCAGATTTTATTATTAATGTAAATTCTATGGGCGATATAAGAAGATCTAACAATATTTTCTTTTTTTTCTAAGCTTATCCTTGGCAGCATCATATAAAAAATTCTACTCATATTAAAACAAAAACAAATTGATTGAAGATATTCATTTTTTCCATAATAAGCATTGATCTGAAATAGTTTTTTTTCTTTTCAGTATTTTATGAGATTATTATTTTCTTTGAGGTCCTTCAAATTCTAAAGTTCACACACTTATTAACTGCGGTTTGGAAATCATAAGAAAAGATCATTCTTGGAAGCACCAGTACTTTAACCTCTAAATCTAAGTTCTATCTGATCATTGTCAGGTATGAGAAAACTTCCCCAACACAGTGACACTGGGCAAAAAAACTTGAATGTTCAACAACACTAGAACATGTCACCTGAAACACAAGGGGTAATTCCATATTCCATTCTTGTCAAATGCTTCTTAGACATAATTTGCTATAATGAATTGTATTTATTCGGTTACTAGTAAAATACAATGAAGGTGAAAATTGCAGACCTCTAGACAGAAATAGCTTATTTTAACTTCAATAGTCAATGTTAGCTGCAAATGGTTTTCAACCTCCATAGATGTTCATGTCAAGGACATCATTGTTTTTCCATTAGCAAAGTACCTACATGTTAAAAATAATAATGATATTCCCTTTTAAAAATCAAATGCTCTGTACCATTTTTTGAGGTTCAGTTTTAAATATTTGCATTAATAAAGCAGTCTTGAATTTCATGTGCTGCTCTTTAACGATATTTTACCATTTTACAATACTATTTTGTTTTGAATTTGTATATGTCGTCATTTCTCCTTTTCATTTACTATAATGATCACTTGTCTGAGAGAAATTTCCTACTAGATTACTATTGTCAGAGCTTAAGTTATATCATACAAGAATTATAAAGTATCAGTTGAAAACTCCAAATGCATAAGAATGCATCACTCAATGTTTTTATTCTTAAGTTAATTTTTAAAAGTTAGTTAGATATATATTTTTCTCATTTTCACCTACATTTGAAAATAACAGAATAAAAATGTTTTAAATAGTTATCATTTTTTTTCTGTTGACATACCCAATATAATGATTCTTAGAAAACAGTTATTTTTTCATGAATATACCTGTTTATCAGCTTTGCATTGCTATGACCAAAACATCTGACAAAAAACAACTTAAAAGGAAAAAAAAATTGTTTACTTGGGACTCACAGTTTCAGAGGTCTCAGTACGCAGAGGGCCTACGCCAATGCACTGGACCCAAGATGAGGCAGGCAGAATATCATGTCATAGCGTCCAGAAGAGGAAAGCTGCTCAGCTCATAGCAGCCAGGCCAGGCAGGTGGGGAACAGGGAAGATGCACCCTTCCAGGGACCCACCTCCTCCAGCATGCCCCACCCAACTATAGTTACCACCCTGCACGTTTCAAAATAGGATGGACTGATTAGTTCACATCTTTAACAATCCAATCATTTCACTTCTGAACAACCCTGCATTAACATATGAGTTTTGGGAGGATATACCTCATATCCACTGCGCAATACCACCTAAAATATCGTGTATAGACACTTTGAATTGTTCAAGAGCCTAATATTGTTTTCCTTGGAACAACTTTCACATTGCATGCTCATTTTAGCATATTTTGCTTTAGGTTATTTGATATACATCGTGCTGGCAAAATATTAGCTCTACTTTGGGATTTTTTATAGAACTACCCTTGTTAAATAGCATAGGAAAATGTTCTTCTAATGGTCTTTGCTGGACTACTTGTTTTTCTGTGCATATAACATGTCTTCTTTAAGAATGGGTATTTGTGCCTCCTGAAGTTTATATATATATATATATATATATATATATATATATATATATATATATATATATATATATATATATATTTGAGAGAGTTTATATATATAAACTCACATATTCACATATATATGTGTGTGTGTGTTTATATATATATATATATATATATCATTGAACACTTAATGACTTCAAAATGAACTGCTCAAAACTTTTTAATCAGAACTCACTGAGAACTCAGATGCATTTATTTAATGGGTCATAAAATTGTCTCCAGATTCAAATTCCTTTAGGGCAAAGCCGTATTTTACATGTAAGCCATGTCTAGTGCATCACTGTTACTTAGCAAGGCACTTGGCATAAATCGTGAACTAAAAAATAATTATTTCAAGTGCAGTTTAATTTAATTATTTCAATGTGTGTTTTTTATTTATTATTTAAATAGATCACAATTTATTGTTTACGTACCAAACCCTATCCACTGAGTGATCAGTACATAAGATTTAATAAACATATACATATATATATATATCTACACATGTGTGTATATATTTATACATACAATGATAAATAGTGTTTGACGTATAGCAATCAGTTTTATTAGAGAAATATTAGGCAGAACTTTACCAAACTCCTCCTCTGTATTCTAAGAATTCAAAACAGTAGATATCTCACCTGAACCTTTTAATTATTTTATAGTTATTAGAAAGGGACAAAGACCAGCTTGGTAAATCTGTTTTTTAAGCTCAAATAACATTAAGTTATTTTAAACAAGGGGAAGTTTTATTCAGTAACTTAAGTGCTTCCAAAAACTCTGGACGGGCTGATGGGGCAGATTACAGGCGCCGGGCCTGCAGAGCCATACAGCACTGGTTCCCTGGGGTAGTTACCATTGCTGAGGCTCCATAGGAGCCCACGCTGAAACAATAGGCCAGGGCTGCTGCCCTGCAAGGGGCATCAAACTACTCAGATCAGTCTCTTCAAGATCTTACTGTCCAGCAACAGGAGCCAGGAGCTGCCAGAATTTAGCCTCTGCCTCCCTACTGCCCTTCAAAATCTGACCAAAGCAGATTGGCTGAAACTCTTTTGCATCAAAAATGGTAGCTGCAGAAGAATTTGAAAGATGTAGGTTTTTGCTTTATAACAGTTTTTGCCTGAAGCTTAAAAGAAAAAGGAATAGATAGGAGTTCTTGTTCAGAAATATGAGAAATGTGTATTAAAATCAATTCCTTTTGTTCACAGTAGAAACAATTTAGTGGAAAAGCAAAAGCAAAGAATGAATTTAGAAATCTTGGGTATAATCCTAGCACTAACACTTGTTAACATGAGCAAGTCATATGTTTCCTCTGAGACTGTTTCTACCTTTTATTACAACATCCAATCCTCCTACCAGGATTATTATGAGGATCACATTAGACACTAATGTAAAAACACTTAATAAATATTAAGCAATTGCAAGGACATATGATTAGTAGGGATTATGAAAAATGGCATTCAGTAATTCAGCTGCTATTAGAGCTTTGGTACTAAATGTGTTTTATTTGGTACTTGTTTTTTAAAAATGGTGATTTTTTAAATGTAGGCTATAGTTTACCACAACATCTTATTTTCCAACAAACAGGAATTTCAATGTAAGTGAAAAAATGAGATCAAGACAAACTCCCCTGTAAATGTTTGTGCTAGTATATCATTCTCTAATATTATAGAATTCCTAGATCCTTTAGGATACATTTCTTTAATAAATAATAAAAGCTAATTTAAATTTTTCATTGTATCATTTTTGTCTATTTTATAGAGCTTCAGATCCTTCCCACATTTGCACTGAAAAGCCTTTTAAATTTTGCAATTTTTGTGATCTTGTATAAATATGATTCCAGGTTCCTTTTTTTTTTTTTTTTTTTTAAGTTGGTCAGGTCTCTGTAAAGTGGGTTTTAAGCTCCAGACAGTAAAGAATGAAGGTTTCTAGTTCAGTAAGCCTCTTGATAACAGGAAAAGAGTTACTGGGGAATTGCTTTTCACTTTGTGTTATCATTTAGATTGAAAAAGTATAAACTCATAATTATCTAGTGTGATTTACTATTTTGATTGAGCTCCAGATGCCAGTGTGATAAGATGACCTTATGAGCAGAATAACATTGAGCCCCCAGAAATCAATAAGTATAATAAAATCTTTTTACTGACCCTTCCTTCCTACTCACCAAATAAATTGCTTTTTATCTTCTGATTTTTCACGAAAAGTTCTACAATTCATTTTACTATCTGTCAAAAGTGAAGCGTCTTTTTTTTAAGATAGAGTCTTTTGATATTTCAATTCCCTTCACTGAATTTATTTTTCATCTCTTTGTTTCTGGGACACTAACATACTTATCTAACATTCTAGCTCCTACATTTGAATTAAAGTATCAACAGTGATAGAAAATGAGGAATAACATAGTGATTATTAAAGACTATTAGTGTACATGTACTCTTTTGTCATTCTTCAAATTGTGGGACAAGACATAAAATCTCTGTTTGAATTGCTTGGAAAAGTAATAAGAGGATGGCAATGTTTTTTCCTCTTTCCTGTGAATCAAAAGTAACTTCCCAAGTAAAAGTCATACAAATTCTATGTACCGTGCAAAGGGATTTGAATATCCTTGAGCCTAGGTTTCTCTAGCAGGGAAATGTGTGTCTATCTCACACTCAGTGCCGCCACAGACTCACAACATCTTCACTATTAGATGAGGGCTCGTCTTCAAAACACTGTGATCATCCACTGGGCATCAGGAACAAAATGGGAGAAGTGAGACTTGTCCCAGTACTACTGTACATGGCCCCAGTCACATGTCAGGGTTCATCTGCCCCCTCTGGTACCTGCCATGTACTTTTGTTAAGAAACTCTTTCCAGTCTTGCCTTATTTTGAAAATATAAGCTTCAGGCCAAGGAGTATAGCTCAGCAGTAGACAGCGTATCCAGCGTGTATTAGGTCCTGGGTCCAGTCCCCAGCACTGCAAAAAATAAATAAATAAGAAAATGCAAGCTCTTGGAAGAAGTATTTTTCTTCTGCATACACCGAACAATGTTTTCCCTAGTTCCTAGTGAAATACTCCAGCTCATTTTACAACATTGATTTCATAATTCAGTCTTCCTCCAGAGTCATTTATTGCAATAGATGTTAGAAAACACATAGTTTTGATGAAATAGAAGTGAATTTGGCTACATAACGAGGGTCATTCCAGGAAAGGAAAAATGATGGACACTTCTGAAATATTTAGGGCCCACTTTCTGAGCTGAATGTGGCATATGACTTAGGCATTGTAGATATGTGATCCATTCACTGCTTGCTTATTATACCAAACTGAATTCTTTTCCTTTCCTGCTTGCTATGTAATAGAAAATATAAACGGCAATTGTCAAGTCAACTTTTGTGTTATTGATTAAATTAACTTTCATATATGACTGTACATTGTCATTTATAACCTCTATTGATGAGATTCAATTCTACAAGGAGTCTTCATAAAGCAGATAAGCACTTAATGGGAAAGATATAAAGAAGTAGAAATTAGAAAACTGCAGATCTATTTCATGTACCTAGCAATAGTGCACCATTCTATAACAATGTTTTCATATTGTTGCTATAAATTTATGTTTTCCTTCAGAGTTAACTCTGTACCCAAAGTAAGTATCTCATAGTCAAGTGGATATTGTATAAAAATAAATTGACTTGTGAAAGCTTAAAACCTGGAGTAGAATCTTAACCTTTACTTTTCCTTTTCCCTTAGTATCTAAAACATTACCGGCAATTATATAGCATAATACCCTACCTTTTAATCCAGCCACCCATGATCTACCTTTGTTATTCATCTTCACCTAATCTGCATCATAGAAATAGTTCTGTAAGAAACACTGTGATTTATTTCCTCCCTTGAAGTTCATGTCTCTAGATCCTTCTTAAAACATAGAGCATATCTTAGATCTTCATGCTCAGACTATGCAAATATAAATAATTCTAAATCCTTCCTTTTACTGTGAAAGTTCACCACCTTTATGATTCATACTTACCTTTCTGATTTTCTTCAACACCACACACACAGATACACACACACACACACACACACACACACACCCCATCATGTACTCACTCTTCCCTCCTCCATCTTTGGGGATTTGCTTAAATAATACACTTTTTGTTGTTGTTGTTAGGTGAATATGGAGTTACAGTTGAGGGGGAAACATTGTCAAACAATCAAGAACAAATGTATACATACATAGCTATCCAAGACTAATGCCATGTCATGGATGCCCTGCTTGGGTTCCCCATGTTTCTATGTTTCCCCCAAAACAATACACTTTTTAAAAATTGTCTACATCTATTTGAGGAAAGGTTAAATTTATTTCCTATCTTTCCACAAAACTTTCTTTATTCAAAATTTATAATGAATCTCGCCTACATATTACCTGTCCCAAAAGGCGATGAGCTAAAGAAAGATCAAAAACCTCGGACTTGCTAGCATGTTTTATATTTATTTTTCATTCTCAGCATAAAATTAATTGTATTTTAAATAGGTATTTCTTTTTAATTTAATGAATTGACCACACGCCATTATGGTGTTCTTCTGACTTCTTTCAGGAACATGGCATACCGATCAACATGGGCTATGCTGTGGCCCCCCATCACTCAGGGGTATACCCGGTTCATATTCAGCTGTATGCAGCTTGGAAGAAGGTCTGGGATATTCAGGTCACCAGCACTGAAGAATATCCACATTTGAAACCCGCACGGTACAGAAAGGGCTTCATTCACAATGGCATCATGGTGAGCATATACTCCTGTATGTATTGAATGTTTCTGGAGCTGTAAGTGGATTGAAGACAAAGATAGTTCAACATTACCTCTAAGGATGCAGTATCAAACCTGTTTTACATGAATATCAGATATTCCCAGTGGTGACTGGCCACTCATTAATATGCTGTTTGGCTATCAGATCGTTTCCTAAGCTGTGTAGTGGTTGTGGCAAGTCTAAATCAAGCTAGAAATAGTGAAAATGAGTTTTGTACAGATTATCCGCTGCAGTTTCAGAACTGACATTTTGTCTAGTGACCCTATATTTCTCCTGAGGAATTTCTCAGTATTTGGGTGGTTTTACTGAGAGTTAATGGTAGATTGTGGTTTCATGAATCAGGAAAACACTTCTCAAAATGCTGCACTATCAACAGACAGAATTGGATAAAATAGCACCGGAGTGCTAAATTTATCTGCTCAATTTGCTTTGCCTTTCAGGCACTCAGAAAGTCTTAGGTTACTGTTCTTTTTCATCCTCTTTTTCTTGGATCCTCCAAAAATGGTGATGTATGTTTCCTTTTTGGATATTACATAACATTCTTGTAAATGGGAATAAAAACCATTACTCATTGTAAAAAAAAAAATGATACTATTCACTTTGATCTAAAATGCCCTGTTTTGAAAGGTCCATCCTCATTTCCCATGCCTTAGATCACCTTCCCATTACTAGTTGTTAAGATCAGAACAAGGGTTTATCATATTTTCTCCTTCTTTTTAATATTTACACTATCTCAACCCTTTATTCTCATTGCTGTTAGAATTATGTTATCTATCCATTTATCAATCTGTCTGCCTGTTCACTATATAAAACCAAAGAAAAGGGGCACTTGCCTACATAGAGCTGGTGCTCAATATTAATTTATCATGAAACTAATTATTTTATTGGAAATTGGTACCAGAATACCTGAAGATGTTGATTCAAATTAAACCTTCAATAATGCAAGCAGTGACATCGATATCCTTAGAAATCTAGGAGATTGTAAAGGAATTACTCATATTATTTAAAATCAGTGTTCAAGTACCCAATTTTTCTTTTATTAGATTGCGTGAACATTCAACATGCTTTGAAATGAAAACATTCCTTTGAACCAATATTATACACATTTATTTACCTTGAGTATAATCAAACTTTTATGAAAGTTAAGTGAAGATTAAATAGAATTACAACCACTCTGTGCAATTAGTTTTTCATTAGTTTATCAGTACTTTATTACTCAAAATAAGGTTTTACAATGAAATTACTTCTTTATTTTCTCTGTTTAAATTCAGATTTACAAATGGATAATCACAAAATGTGCCAGGAATAATCATTAGATGAGTTGACTACTACTGTGTATAAAATTTAAATTCAGAGTATAGTAAAACAAAACAAATGTATTGAAGATGATGAAATTGGTTTATTTTAAATCCCAGAACCTGAGTAAAATGGAAGACTGAATTTTTTAAACAAAAAGAGGAATGGCTTACTTGCATGAAAATTTCAAACTTGGAAGTTATTTTTAAATTAATCCTAAGATAGCTTTTCTTTTAATCAATCCTGTTATAGAAACCAGGTAGTTTCTATTTAAAGAACCAAGTAAAAGTTATTTACCCTGTATATTCTGTATCTTTGCTCTTGTAATTTTCTTAATATTTATAAAATCACACCAACATCAACTTCTGATTTTATTAAAATTTGGCTTCAATAATCAAGGAATTCCAATAAGGATTGATATTAACAGACTCTGAAGTTGTAAGATAGTGATGGTCTTCTTAATTAGAAAACATGCCAATGTGCTATGCATGCCCCCTTTCCTCAGGTCCTGCCTCGACAGACCTGTGGGTTGTTCACCCACACTATTTTCTACAAAGAGTATCCAGGAGGACCCCAAGAATTGGATAAAAGTATCAGAGGAGGTGAACTTTTCCTCACAATCCTTCTAAATCCGGTATGTGTTCTATTTAAGCATTTTAAAATTACTTTGGTGTTTTCAAAATATTTCAGTTCATTTTTAAAGCTGAATTGTTTTTGCTTTTGTTTTTAATGAACAGCACACCTTTACTAAGAATGGATTTGAATCCATATTTAAATCCTTTTTTTGATAAAAGTTGACTTCTTTACAGACTTAATTTTGGTAGATCAAATTACGAAATGGTGTTTTTTTTTACTTTGAAGTATGACTAATAAAAAGCATATTTCTAGCAGAATAGAGGTGGTATGTCTTCATTTTACTTAAGCTAGTTCTTTTCTTCACTTGGCTTTATTAAGTTGTAATTGCCACATGAGAATTATTTATAATATATGTTTTCTATATATAAGATCACGTCTGCAATCTAGGGCAATTTAACTTTTTCCTTTCCAATTTGGAGACCTTTATTTCTTTCTCTTGCCTAATTACTCTGGCTAATAGTACCAACTGAGTAACAGCGGTGAGGATGTGCATCCTTGTGTTGTTCTTTATCTCAAAGGAAAAGCTTTTAACTACTCACTATATCATGAAGTACAAATGAGCGTGATGTTTGGTGTGGGTTTATCATATATTGATTTCATTTTTGTCAAGGTGCATTCTTCTCAAATTTGTTGGGAGTTTTTATCATGAAAGGACATTGGATTTTGTCAGATGATTTATTGCATCTGTTGAGATGATCATGATTTTCATCCTTCATTCTGTTTATGTTATGTATCTCATTTAATGATTTGGATATGTTGAACCAAACTGGGATCCCTTGGATAAATCACACTTAATCATGGTGAAAGATTCTGGTATGCATTGTTCAGTTTGATTGGCTAATAAATTTTGTCATTGTTGAGAATTTTTGATTCTAAGTTTATAAGAAATATGGCCTGTAATTTCTTTTTATTATTGTTATGGTTGTATTCTTAAACATCATTTATGTTGGTCTCCAAATATGTTCACCAGGCGAAGTTTCATTGAAAATGTGTAATCATGTGTTATCTTTGTATACCCTGGTGATCTTAAGTGCCTTTTAAAATTTTACACTAATTTTTTGGAGCAAAAAATGGACAATTCGTGATTGGGCTATGAGGGCTCTACCCTTATGAGTGGGTTTGACACCTTAATAAAAGGGCTTTTAGGAATGTGGTGCTCTCTCGTGTGTTCTCTCCCATACAATGATGCAGCAAGAAGGCTCTCACTAAACTTCCCAACCTTCAAAACTATAAGCAATAAATTTCTGCATATATGTGTATATATATATATATATATATGTATGTATAATTGACCCTTTTTCTGTAATTGTGCCCTTTCATCTTTCAAAGGTTTGCAATGCTGTTTCCTTTATAAATATATGTATAAATTAGACATTACTCTGTGGGAATACATTTTCATTAGATAATGTTAGCATTATTTCAACTTTCTGAATTTTTCTCCCATAATGATTCCATTTGTTGGGCTTGGTTCCAAAGCCTGTTCTCATTGACACCCAGTGTACATGAAAAACATGAGAAAATGGTATTTATGCTATGCTCACCTTGCTCAATATAAGAAATTTTAATATGTGGAGAATAAAGATAAATGTTTTAAATAAAACTGTAGCACCAGGTCTGTTTGAAAAGAATTTTTGTTAGATAATTTACATATAACATCTTATTTATGAATAAAAATGTGCATTATAGTGAAAATTTAAAAACTTGTAAATTAGATTGGAGTGGTAGAAAAATGAAGATGAAAATGCTTTGTTAGAATGTGAGTAACTGCAAAACCTTTCTCTCAAATTGCATAGTTATTAAAATCAAAACAAAACAGTCTGCTGAATTCAGGTGCTGAATTGGCACTAAACTTGGAACAGGAGCTTGATGTCCAGTAATATTTAGCAGTGAACTGCATTTCTGAGACCTTATTTCCTCCTGTAAAACAATCTAGTTGAATTAAACAATCTTCAATATCCCTTAGAGGTATTTTCATTGAACCCAAACCCATGATTTTCCAATTAGTTGTAGATATTGCAAATTTGATGTCTTTTACATATATTTAAAGGGTACCAAAAACATTATAAAAATAATTTTCAAAACCTGAGGTGTACACATGTAAGTTAATGAACAAATGTGAAAACCTCTCTCTTTACACCTTCCATCATTGAGACTTTAAACTCAGCAGAAGCAAGGGTCACTCCATATCATCTTCATTCTTGGACTCTACTCTTGACCCCATATCTTCTCCAGAATCTCCTAAAAGGAAATGGGTATTCATCACAATACTGAATATTGCTTCCCCTAAACCTCTTGCCCATGTTTGATTGCTATTGGTGTTTACTAGTTGGGTACCCAACTACTAAAACTAGTAAAATGTGGATTTGTATCTTGTTTTTAATTATTTTGAATCTAGTACCTTCATAAAGCATAATTCTGAAACATAAATGTGGCTTTTTAAATGAAATAGATTATTTGGTTCCTAAAATTCCGTATTTAACATTTATGAACTAACAAAACTATACTAAGCACTATAAGCCTCACATAAATGTTTCTTTTAATTTCAGACAAAGCCTAACAGTGAAAGAGGAGAGTTTCAGGGGGTTTTATATCCATTTGCAAACTGTACCTGTTTTAGCTTTGTGAATTGTGGTGAAATTTTTAAAAAATTAGAATAAATGGATAAGAGAGAGAGAACTGCACAGATAAAGCAGAAAGAGCAATGCTACAGATGGTCAATTGTGTGGATAGGATAATACATTCTAATATAGCAATGTGAAATCTGGACTAGAAACTGGTTGTCCACAAACATTTGGATTTGGAGAACAATATTGTTTAAAACAAGGACAGTGTACAGCAATAAGCAATCCAAGTAGATCTTTCTCACTCTTCAGGCAGGCAGCATAGAGCCCAGATCAAATGGAACTTAGTTCCAGAGCTGAGTAGACATGAACTATCAAGTCTGCTTGATAGAATTATCCATAGAAATAGAATCAAGACAGAAAGGAGAAAAAGCAAAAGACAGAGACTACAGGAGAAGAGAGAGATTATTATAAGGAATTAGCTCATGCAATTATGAATATTGCAAAGTTCCAAGATCTGGTGTGCAGTCAGAATCAGAAAAATCAATTTGCGGTTCTGATCTGAATCCAAAATCCTGAGAGCAATGAGAATTGAAATGGTAGAGATCTACTCCAATGCCAGTAGCCTCAAGATCAGAAAACTCTAAAGATCTTAGATTTCAGTGAGAATCTGAAGGCACCATAAACAACAACAACAACAAAAAAAGTTCAGTTTCCCTTGTTGAAGATTGTCAGGCAAGAGAGAATTTCCTCTTGCCCAGTCTTTTTGTTGTAGTCTGGCCTTCAAGTGATAGGATGAGGCCCATTCACATTAGTGAAGGCAATTTGCTTTATTCCATACAAGTGTGTACTGAACTTATTCGAATGTTGTTCTCATCCAAAAACACCCTCATGGACATACCCAGAAAAATGTTTGACAAAAATATCTGGGTATCTTATGGTCCATTCAATTTGGCGCATATGTTTCACCATCATAACAGAGAAAGAACTTAATGCAGAAAGTAGATTGGAAGCTAGCTAAACAAAAGTTGGGGATTTTCTTGTACAGGTGTCCTCTTATAAATAGAGAAGCATTGTAGATGATGAGCTATGATCAATACCTCAGTAATGTTGAAAACAGAAATATTGGTGCTACTTGACTCTTTGTTATTTCAAATTTGATGATTCCAACAATTTAGAAAAGAGTGAACCTGAAGGATTGGAGTGAGGAAAGAAACAATCAGAAAGAGCAAAATGAGCCTAACACACCCAGCCTTCTCTATTTCACTCTTTTCTCCAATCATCACTTAATTCTTTGTCAAAGAGTGTCTGCATTTTTACCAGAACCAAACTGAGGAAAAGAACTATCAGTTTATGAAGTGAAGGTATGTTAGTGACATGAAATAAGATGTTGATTCTAAAAACTGGTTGCACTTAACAAGAGATGCTTCCTAAAGGAGTCCATGATTATTTAGATCACCCAAAATTCCTGGAAATTTTATTTTATGTGGAAAGCATTCAACAACCATGAACTCATCCAAAAGACCATTTCCTCTACTGCTCCAACTGACACTGAATGTAAAAAGGTAATGTTTGTGTGGATGTACCACTAGAACAGGTGATCAATAGTGTGCAAAATCTATGGAATGAAGGCAAATCTACCTTTATTTCCTTTTCTCATTAATAATCTATACTTTCACATCATAGAAATGTAATAGACATTGCCTATTATGGCAATTTTCTTTGTGTATTTATAAATGGTAGAGTCCTGTCCTCAATACTTAATTTTTAGTATGTTGATCAATGTGTGAATAAGGACAAAGTGGCATGACATAAAACTGACAGTGAAAGTAAATGCATAAGATGATAATTTTAATATCTAGTTTTTCTTAGCATTAGAGTGATAGAGAAAATACAACAGTGTTTTGGAAGGCTAAGGCAGGAAGTTTGCAAGTTCAAAGCCAGCCTCAGCCTCAGCCTCAGCAACTTAGCAGCCCCTAAGAAACTTAGAGAGACCCTGTCTCCAAAATAAATAAGTAAATAAATAAAAATAAACAAACCTATTAGTAAATAACAGCAAGATCAGTAGAGTAGAGGGAAGAGAAAAGTGGAGGGAAAATACACACTGGGGACTTATTTATACTCCATACTTTTATAATTATGCCAATGTTTATCTTGTTCTGTATATCAAAAAAGAACAGGGGGTGGAAGGAAAGGATGGGTAGGAGAAATGATCAGTACTGAATTAGAACAAGTTACACTCCATGCTTTTGTAATGATGTCAGTGTTTAGCCTAATGTCATGTATCTAAAAATAAAAATGAAAAAAGGAAATTAAAAAGAGGGCAGAGGTCTGGGGATGTGGCTCAGTGCTTATGTGCCCCTGAGTTCCTGGGTTCAATCCCTGGTGAGAAAGAAAGAAAGAAAGAAAGAAAGAAAGAAAGAAAGAAAGAAAGAAAGAGAGAGAAAGGGAAGGAAGGAGAAAGAAAAGAAAGGGAAGGAAGGAGAAAGAAAAGGAAGGAAGGCAGTCCAGTAGTATAAAATACAACAGTGAATAATGGAAAGCTTAAAAATTGTTTTCAAAGAAAATTTATGGTATAAACACAGTTTTATATAAGGATGAATATTATATAAGTATAATTTAACCTGCCGGAAAAATCATATATTCTGCATTAGAATATACTACATTCCATATTATTAAAATTGTCCAGACAGAATTTTCTTCAGAAATTGGAATTTATTACTTCTAATATCTCACCTGATGCTACAATCTGTGATTTCTGCATTATTATATAATCTTTCACTTAAAAAGGTAGGTTTAATTTTAAACATTATAAATTTGGGTCTTGAAGATTTTAAGTTCAGAAAAAAAAGAAAACTTGCCATTCCTGTGTTTAATATAAGAATAAAGCATAAGATAATGTGGGTTGATATTTAGTGGTAGATTCGTAGGAAGTAGAAAAGAAAAAATATCTCCCATCACAAGTATACTAAAAAAGATATTATTTCCAGGTTTAACAGAACCATTTTGAATTTTGATTGGTAGTTTCTGAATTCATTTGTATGTAAGCATCCTATGGGACTAATAAAAGCTGGTATGTATATGAAGGAATCCCCCAGCATCTCCCCCTCTGGAGTGCTTTAAAGTAGAATTAACAACTATAGAGTTCTTTCTTATCACCTTGGGAATTCATCTGCCTAAAGGAAAGGGACTAGATTAAATAACCTTGAAAAGTTCCACATACACTTTTTTTTTCTTCTTCTTCTGATTTATACCTTCTACAACTCTACTCTGCAGAACAGCAGAATTTCTTTGTCTAGCTTCCAGTTGAAAGAGTCACATTTTTTTTGGTGCTGTGCCCCATTAGAATAGACCTGTATCCTTTCTGTGCTCAAAAGTCCATATTTTTCTTGGATATGAAGCATTTTCAAGTTTTCTTTTTTAAATTTTGACTCTTGCCAGCATATACAGATGTATTCTGTTTTCATCATTTTACACATTTCAAAATATGCCATTATTTTCTAATCTACCCTAAAACAGAAAATGTGAATTAGAATACAATATTACATCTTGACTCCCATATAATAAATCCTTTTACTGTTGCATATTAAATCTTTTGATTCAGGAATCGCAAGGAATGGGATTTCTTGATTTCCTTGGATACAGACTTGCACTGCCCAAATGAATTTAACAATTGAAAATTATATGATCGGAGGGCCATTTGAATGACATTTTAATAGAATAGCTAAGCATCTGTCCACTTAACATTCAGATAACTTCCTGCTATTTTTCTTAGATTCTTATCATGACCTCATCACATATTGATATTTTCCTGCAGTGTCCCACACTCGTCAAATACTAACATGCATTTCCCTGGTGCCGAATCTTTGCTGTATTTTCAATATAATCTTTGTTCAGACAGGAAGAAATATAATTTAATCATGTGTGAGGTGAAACAGCTTAAACTAGGTAACCTACCATCATTCAAGTTGAGACACTACACTATAAAATATTCAAAAACTGACAATAGTTTAAAAAAAAAAGGAGTCTGGAATCTCTGGAATCTTATCTTATGGTGTCACCAGTAACTATAAAAGCTTGAAATGAATATTTCCTCCTTGATTTAATTTTTCCTCCATTTTAATTTTGTGCTACACACACACAAAAAATTAAAAATAGAATTTTCTTGACAGATATGTTTAAACAGCCTTAGATTTTTAGAATGCTTTAAAATGGCAATACTAGTGATGCGGGGTTTTTAAGATGAGGCTGGATTCTCTGCTTCAACTGGCAAATGGAGTCTGGGCCACTACAGATTCCAGCAGCCAAAATTGCCTGCTTGTAGTGTTTGCAGCCGTTCCCAACTAAAACTGGGAATTGGGCTGCAGGTTTCTGAGGCTGAAATACTGCTAATAGCTCCCCAGCTAAAAGCTGTGTGTTGCAGCTCTTGGTGTGGTGGAAATTCACCCCGAGAATTCGGCTCCAATCTTCTGGGTTCTGTCTCATGAATTTGAAGAATGAAATCCATGGACAACCACAGAAGGAGCAGTAAAAGGAGCAGGATTTATTTAAGGAAGGAGAGCAGAGACTCTGCAAGGCCAAGGGGTACCTGGAAGCAGTACACAGTCTAAAGGAGGTTAGTCCAGGGGTTATATTGATTTGAGGTATGAGATATTTAACATTCATGCAAAGCAGGCATTGAGAAATGCATCTACATCATTGGTTGAAACCTATGCAAAGCAGGCATTGAAACTAAATACCAAAGTTTTTGGTTAAATCTATGTAAGACAGGGAGCAACTCTTTCCAAGTTCTCATCTGTGCCCACCCCCACTTCTTAGTTTTCCTGCCTCAGGGACAAAGGAGTTGCTCCCACAGGTGAGCCTCCTGGCTATTTGCATTTGAAGGCCCTGTCAGTTCCTGCTAGCTCTTAGATGGGCCCTTTGTCCTGACTACCTAGCCATTCCACTATCTGTCCTAAAACTGCCTCACTAGAGCTAACATATTGATAAATATGTTTTCAAAGGTTCAAAGCAGTGCCTAAACTCACTAACCCTTGCCAATTGTATTGGTTACTTGTAAATTCAAGTGAACAAAAAAATATTATGTACCTAAAAGAGAGATATTCTTGTAATTGACAGTCAAGTCTAACGGAACTGCAATGATATACTCCCCAATGTGCTGTCTCTGAAATTTCGTACACTTAAGCTTCTTAATGAGCTTTCCTTCTTCATAAGTATCAGTCTCCAAGTTCAAAGAATCTAATAGTAAGTACAGCACATTATGGATTAGCACTCTTCAGACAGGTCACAGAAAAGACATCAGTAAGGCATAGGAAAATACCAACATGAAATAATCTGAACCAAACTTTAGGAGTTCTTTTCAATTCTATGATAGTGTAGAACCAGATATGTAAAGTAGTTCACAGAAATACATTTTATGCTTAGTGAAACTAAATAAAATATAAGCAACATCCCAATTCTTTAGCAAATTATAAAGAATTAATGATTACTGATAACAAGGCATTCAAGAAGTTTTTGATGATTTGGACTTCGATTTCCCATGAGCATTGTGCATTACAGAGAAGTATAACAATCAGAAAGTTCATATAGAACAAAGCAATTACATGTTCCACCAAAATATACTTCTTCATAAAATAATATATTAATATTGCTAACTTGAAATCATACGGAAAAAATTTTTTACCAGTGTTCCAGAAGTATTTATTTTTGTAGAAATTAACTTCTAACTTGTCTACTACAATGAAAACTGCCTCTTCCCTAGACAGGGACTTTGAAGCAATTAGTGTTATTGGGAACTCTGGGGCTTAGAGCCCTGGAGACTAGCCACCAACTGTGAGAAGAATGGACCCCTGTAGAGTATATAGATTGTGGAAAATTCTATTTCCACTCAATGAAAGACCTACAAGTCACCTCTTTTTTTTTTCCTTTTATCTGTTTTATTTTTTTCCCCTTCCTTAAAGATTTGCAGGACTAACCTTTACAAAAGGACATGAATCACCACTTCTGTAGTGATTCACACTCACAGCAGGGATTTTGTAAAATCTAAAATCAGCTAAGATCCCTGGTCTCACTATGTATGATATTATTCTTTCTGTTCACAGTGAAACTCAGGATCAGAATTGGTATAAGGATAGAGAGAATGTGGGAAAAATTTTCTTAATATTTTTGGTGGTTCAGTTTTTAATTTTCCACAATAGAAGTTATCTAGAAATTAGTGATTTAGAATGTAAACTGTGCCATCACAAAAGAAGAGAGTATTTTTACCTCCAAAACCTGAACTCTGTCTTCTATTCAAATAGGAGAAAGATTGCTATTATTGTGTAGACATGTATCTTTCAAATGCAGCAGTTGGTACAGGTCCTGATGGAGTACAATTTGCATTCCTATGTGTTTTTCAGACAGTGAACAAATCCACAAAATTATGTTGCTTTTTTATTTTTTTACCAATTTTGTTTCCATAGAAAAATAAATGAAAGTAGCAATATTTTATTAGGGAAGTCTATCTTATCTAGCATAACTGGATAATTTGTTTTTCCCAAAGCATGGAATGAAGTATTAGAATTGCTCTTTCTTCAGCATAAATACATTTTGAACATCAAAAACTAAAACCTGCTGTTTACATGGATGTTAGTCCATAGATAAAACCTCTTCCACCACCCCACCTCCATTTTGAGACTTGTAATAGATATAACTATTAAGTGCATAATGTCCTTGACATTTAGGAATAGTTTGGAAGCATAATCAGTAATAAGAAAAGGCATAACAAAAGGAAAAAAGAAAAAAAACCCTCTTTCCTCTGCATCTATCATTAGTTTGTTTTTTTTTCCCCCCCCAGGGCTGAGGACCCAACTGGGGGCCTTGTGCACATGCTAGGCAAGCTCTCTGCCACTGAGCTAAATCCCCAACCCCTCATCCATCATTCTTTATAGGACTAGTAAGTTGGTGGGAAAGTAGAAAAGGTGAGGAATCTGTAAACTTAAAATTGGAAATGGGTGCTGTCTTTGTAAATTATCGCTCCATAGTGTCCAAAATTTTTAATTTTATTATCTCTTCTACAAATTGTCTGACACCTGCATTTTTCAAAATGTCTTGTCTTTTCCTTAATATTTATTTTTTAAATTTAAATATAGTGAATAGAAATATTATTTTTGAGCACTTGACCTTATTTCATTTTGTTTATTCCTGCTTCATTTTCCTCTGGCTATTCCTCAGATTCACATACAGTGAAAATTAAAATATGGGTTCTATTCTAAAACATGGGGACATGTTCTATTTTTGTATTTGAAGAAAGCGAACACCTCTAATAATGACTAATATGCTAAAAATTATGTGGAGTTTTTATGTAAATACTGAATCTAGTGGAATCCATTGAGAAATCAAAACTCTTATAATTTCTACCCATACAGTCTCTAAGCAGAAGTCAAAGAAAGTTCTATCACTTGTTGATTTTCATCAATATTTATTTCTTAATTGTTTCTTTGAGATTTATCTAATCCTAAATTTAAAAAGTAATGATAAAATAATCAGAAATTCAGTTCTTCATTTGTAATTAATTATTGGAATGCTCTCAATTACTTAGAATGCCAATCTTCACTACTACCGTCTCAATCATTTTGTTTCTTCATTTATTTCTTTCCCCAAGGAGATTCTCTTGATGTGTTCACTATGTGTAAGTTCTTCACATATGTGTTTAGCTCAGAAATATAAGAGAATATTCTCCAGAGAAGTTAATATTTAAGTTGACCTGAGCAGAGATACTGGTTCATGAACTAAATGAGGTAGCATGCCTGAGGTTGGATAGTCAAGGCCCATTAGTACGAAGTTTCCCAATGAGGAGAGATAGAAAGACAGAAAGTTATAGAGGGTAATGGTATCATGGCAGGTTTTGGAACTGTAAATGTATGGGTTTTGCAAGAGTCTAAGATGCAGATAAGGTTGTAAGAGTTGGTAAAGGTAAGATCCTAAAATTTTTGCTCACCACGATGATAATGTGAATACTATTGTTGTGGAGAAGGGATGAATTTAAATAAGAAAGTAAGTAGAATTAGATAAGAATTGTTATTTGGAGTTCTGTTTGACATTTCAGGGCCCATTCTCTATCAGAAGGCTTTAGTTTGTATAGCTTCATATGCCTATAATGCTTTTCTAGCCCTACTATTTCCACCTTAACGCCACATTTTGTCCAATTAATTTCTCCTTGACTTTTTTCACCTTGCCCCTGTGTCCCTCACAGGCTTAGGTCAATGTCACCACTATATATGCAGATAGATTTTACATCTCAATGATATTTTCAGTGTGTATCATGTTTATTGAATATCTTCTATATGCATAATATATGTATTCCTAGGCTTATAGTATTGGCTCAATAGTTTGAATCCATCAATAAACAAAAGTTATGCCATCATACTGCTCATGACTACTTTCTCATGAGTTATCGCTGTCAGAAGAAAAGGGAAAGCCAAGGCAAGGAAAACCAGGGGATGAAAAGGAGAGGGGAGAAGAGACAAAGCAAGAGGAAGGGAAACAGAGAAGAAAAGGGGAAAGTAGGGAAGAAGAAGAGGGAGGAGGAAAGGGGCAGCTATTCCTTCTTTAAAAATTAATATGGTCATCAGAAATATTACTGCAGAATCCAATAATCCAAACTTGGAAAAATCATGTTTTATTTTACTTTTCCTGGTTCTGTAAATACAAGGGAAAAAAATCACATAATTTCCATGTGCTTCAGAATTACTGTTTGTAACAAGTGGGAGATAATGTTGGTTTTCTTACTGTTTTGCACAGATGTAAGGAGAATGTGACAAAAAGGACACATTTTGATTTCAAAAAAATATTAATAATTTGGATATAAATCTCACCTGAGAAAAAAGAAATATGAATCTTTTTTATTACCAAATAATACGAGGTATGTAAGAAGCCCATGAGCCAGGCCGGGATTTATTTTCAGTGTGGATTTTATTTGATTGTTTCTCCCTGCTCTGACACATAATTCAGGTGATAAAGTTATCCTGTCTTACAAATGTTTTGAGTTCATTATGTGTTTTGCTTCTGAAAATGTTCTTGGTAGTGTGTCAGTTTATTGTGCTTTCTGAGCTATTTTTAAATGATAAAATTTCTATCATTATTTTCATTTCAGTGAACAGATTGAGTCATCAAATGCAGTTCTTGCTTGGTCAGTCAAGACTGCTTTTTCATTTGATTTTGTTATCTACCAAAGTACCTCAGAGGCCGTTGTCAAAGAGTTTTGTTTTTGTTGTTAGTGTTACCAGTTTTATGGTCTTTTAATTTTTGTATTAAGTTTGCTGGGAACACTAACTGTGCACTTCTCTAATATTTATCCTCAGCATGGATTGTTGTGGGAGTTTTGCCCCAATGAGAAATAAACAGAATTATAGCATCCTCCATATTTAGTATGCACAGACTAATGATATGAAAATTAAATACCTTTCCAATTATTACATATTTACAGATGATTTAGATGATTGTGCTGTATTTAATATAAGTAAGAAAATTCAGGTCCACAAACCAAATTGAAAATTCTGGAAATTCTGGGCTGGATTTCATTTCCTTCAAAAGGAGAAAGGATACCTTCATGTTTGGAATCATTGATCCTATAGATCTGTCTCCTTTGAACTTCACACCTAACAGAACAGTCAGTGTTCAATTAACTCTCTGTGAGAACATTAACCAAAACCAAAAAGGCAGCCAGGAGATTTAGAAGTAAAGAAAAGGTCATGTTCTTTCTTGTAAATGGAAAGTTCATGATGACTCCCAGCCTCTTCCAGCACTCTATGAAAATTACCAGCTTAAACAATGTAAAAGATCAGATTCCAAGCATGAAGTGTTTTCTTGATTTATAGTTGTCACTTTTAACGCAATTTAAAATATTCAATAATGCCATTCAAAATGTAAAATATAAGTAACGGAATCTTGCTCCTTCTTGAAGCTGTTATTATATCCACTTAAACTCTTTCACACACAGGTACACACTCAAATCTAATGCAAATAAAAGATGTGACTTGGAAATTGCCATACTCCTGCAATTTTCTTTCAGAAGTCCATTCTATAGTTCACTTAAACAACTTGCTCCAGCAATCAAATCTCTATAGGCAGAGCTTTCTACATGGGCTGAGATGCTATGCACATAAACACAATGAGTTTAGGAATTATGAGCTATTTAGAGAAATAAAAAAGAAACTTAAATGCATCACATCACCCCAAATTTGAATCAGCTTCTATCCTATCTTTTGCTGAATGCATCTTTGAAATATGTATATATGCTCACACACACACACACATATATATATATATATATTACAGTGTATAATGAATGACTCTTAAATCTTTAGTGATTTAACTTTTGAAAAAGAAGCCTCCTATCAGCAAGCACTGACAGTAACTCACCAAGTAAGAAATCATTGGCTCATTTAGCAAGGCTTTGGAAATGTTTCCAGAAAGCAGGCAATCTCCCAGTAACATCAGGAGATACTCCTTTTACAAGTCATTCATATATATGTATATACATGATTCATATATATATGTTCAATATATTCATACATATTCACATGTATTTAATAAATCTACCACTAAATACAATCATTCTACTTCCAAAATCGCAATTAGTGCTTTTCTCCATCTCTATGGCAACCTAAAGCATAATGTCTCCATTATCTTTCTCCTAGAAAAACTACCACTCTGCCCACATAGAGTCCTATTGTCCCTACTAGAACAGTCAGAATGGTATTGTTAAATGCAAGGTAACATGCCATGATTATCTCATTTAATCTTAGAATTAAATTCAACCTCTGGTTCATGGCCTGGATTATTGCTACCCTCTGCAGGTATCAGGTTCCTCTCTGACCTTCCCTTTTACTTATGGTCCTTTAAAGCATGCTGAGACTGTTTGCCCCTCAGGGCTTTTTGTTACCATCACTTTGCTTGGAAAAAACTGATCCCAGGAATTTGGAAGACTGCACTTTTCTACCTTTCCTATCTCAGGTCAAAAGTCACCTCAGAAAAGAATTGCCTGATATTTTCCCAGTCACTCCCCACCACATATCCATCTTATTTTATCACAGAATTTTTAATTCTCTGAACCATTTATGGGTTCACCATCTGTCTCTCTTTCCCAATTCCACACCATACCCTCATGTATCCAACGACCTACTTCACATTGAATCCATGAATCCAGCAACATTTTTGTAGGGTTGGGGATCCAGGGAAGATACTGATGGCATAGAAATTGTCAGGCCATTGATTGTGAATCCTGTGTGTTTCTGCAAAGCTATCTTTGTAAATTTTAGAAGTGATATTTAGCCAGAAATTTAAGTTTATTATGTGCAAATTAGATCAACTCTGCACTGATCAGTATTTGTTTGTTATGGCACCACAGAGAAATTTACAATTTTTATGGGGAACAGCAGATACCTAAAATGTCTTATGAAGTTCGTGGAAGCTTAACTTAGAGTAATATTTCATTTTACCTCACCAACCTGGTGATGTTAACTTCTACCTAAAAGTAGAAAAAGATACCTAGCAATCATTTCCTGAGAAACACTTACATAAACATACGATATAAAGGCAAAATCAGGAAAACTCTTATGATATCTAAGCTCTCTTCAGTGTCCATTCAAATATTGACACCTATTTTTATTTGTTTGTACCAGGGATTAAGCCCAGGTACACTTAACCACTGAGTCATATCCCCAACCTTTTATCTTTCTTTCTTTCTTTCTTTTTAATTTTGAGACAGGGTCTCACTAAGTTGCTTAGAGCCTCACTAAGTTACTGAAACTAGCTTTGAACTTGAGATTCTCCTACCTCAACCTCCAGAGAATCGCTGAGATTACAGACATCTTCCACCATGCCAAATACACCCATTATTTTTAATCTCTTTTTGTTCTAATTTTTTTGTAATTGATAGTATTTACTGAGGGTTTACTACACTTAACCTTCCAAATGCTTTGTGTGTATTAACTTACTTAAGTTTCCCAACAACCATGTGAAGTGGGTTCTATTATGTCCAGTATCACAAAGCCAGAGAATAACAGAGCTATTAATGGAGCTCAGCAAGTTGCATTCCAACATTTGTACTGTGATCAGTGCATTGTGTTGCCTCTCCGAGGCAGGTGGCTATCATAACGGTGACATAACTTGGAGAAAACTGTCTTTTTGAGAGGAAATGATTTCAACAGCAATAACTGAATTCCATCAATATCCAGGGCTGAACAAATTTACGTAAATGCAGAGAAATAGATACCTTTCAAAATTCAATGCTCATCTCAAAGCTATAAACTTCTTGATTCATTTAAGAAATGCCTATGAAATATGTATAGTGAAAATTTTATAAAAATTAGCAATGTAGTCTTCACAGATTATGAAAGGAAAAGTGGCTGAAAAAGGAGGGCATGGAGTGAAGTAAGAAAGGATCCAGATCTCAACAGATTGTTACAGGAACACACTTTCCAAGTAGAAAATGGCCACTTGGTTTTTGGATAGGTAATCTTTTATAGACTGAATAGGGGTTAGGGGGTCACAGCAGGCATTTTCTTGATTAAACTGGGCTTTTTGGTGGGGTGGGAATTAAACTGAGTTTTTCAGTAGGGTGCAGATCCTCTGACAAGGGGCCAAGTGTAGATTTCGAAACAGTGAGTAGGAGTTTTGCTGCCTGACTGAGTGGCTTTTGGTAATTTTCCCCATCCATCACTCCAGACTCTAAAGGGATATGAATTGGGTTGAAGACATCATATCTGGCTACTTCCTGCTGGCATGGGGACGAAGAAGGTGCCCTTCCCCCAGGAGTCTGGAGCAGAAATTTGGCTTTGACATGCTCTGTGTGGCAGCTCTGAAGATGACTGTGACTTGTTTCATCATGATTTTCTGGAAAATTTTAATGAGACAAGGGAAAAAGATGAGAATTAAAATGATTAAGAGTAGGGATGTCAAAAAGGATAATAATCAGGAGGCCCATTGGGATATATCCGCACATGGGGGTTCCCTAGGATTTTTCCAGTTCTTTCCTCCATTTCCCCAACTGTTCTTGTAGTGATTTTACTTTATCTCTGACCAACCAGGACTGGTTGAAACAGTGTTCTTCCTGTAGGTATTAACAGGCCCTCCTTTTTCAACAGTCAAGAGATCTAAACCATGGCGATTTTGTAAGACCATAGAGGCTAGGAAATCTACTTGGCTTCATAATGTTAATACTGATTCTACTGACTGTTGTATATCGTCTATGAGTTGGTTGGATAGTTTGTGGTAGTAGGTTATAGAGGTTCCTAATCCCCGCAGACCCCGTGCTTATTTGGCAGTTATCCCAAGGATAGCTAATAAAGAGATAAACTGCATGACTCTTTTTGTTCTAATATGGGTAGTAACTGGGATAGGTAACTTCTGGACTTCTGTAACTATGTCTGTTTGGGGGATAAGGAATACTATGGTGCAAGTTCCCTTCCATGAACAGGCAAGCAATGATATATCTTTTGTCCACAAAGAAATGTTACTTCTGGAGAGGGTGGGCAGCATGATTCTTGTCCTGTGTTAGAGATCTCCTGGGTTTATAATTGCTGTTCATCAGGGATCTCTCCTACATTGTTAGATCCTATCCTTTTTGTGAAACATAAGGGGGCTATTTGGAAAAGTTGGACTGAGGTAAGTTTTGGGGTGGTGTTGTCAGAGGGGGATATACAACAAAGAGTAGCTAAATTGTATATCTGAAGGGGGCTGGCTGCATATTGGGAGAAGCTGGGCCTCAGACACATCCAGCACCCTTGAGCTAAAATGGAATTTTTAGCTGTGTTGAATTGATGAGCTGAAGCAGGAGAGGTCATTTGATAGAGGTTTCCATTGGAGGGAGTGGTTTAAAGGTTTTCTGCTCTAGGATCTAAGGTACTTGATTTCTGGTCCTGTACACCCCCATCTGATATACTGTAATGACAGTGTATAGTCCAGCAGAAGGTTTGTATATGGTTGAGGGCAAATGAATCCTGCATTGGAACCTTTTGAAACCCCCAATAGGTTTTACCTTTATGAGTTCATCTATAGCCAATGAATAGCAGCTGTTATGTACACAGGTACTGACAGTAAAGCAGCTTTTGCTGTCATTGCATGGGTCACAGGAAGGAGTTCAGTTGGTTGTTACACAGAGTAGGGTAAGAATGAGTATGGGGAGCCAGAGGAGCATCCTATTGTTTTCAGGATAGAGGAAGAGTAGGAGACAGAGAGAGAAGAAAGTGACCTGAATGGGGGTGAATTTAGAGAGCGTTCCTTGGAGCCAGATATCAGTGATAAAGCTTATCACCTGTGTCAGGCCTGATTGAAGTGGTGGTGAATGTACAGTAGTTAAATCATTTACTACAGTCTCCAGGAATGCTCATGGGGTAGGAGAGAGCTGGGGAAAGTTTATTGGGGTGGAGAAGTGGGTATGTTGGTTTAGTTGGGCTGCCTATTTTGCTAACAGATCTGCTTCATTGTTTCCTAGTGAGATATATTGTTTGTCCATCTGGTGTCCCTTACAATGTAGGATGGTGGCACAGGAGGGGAGGAGGACCACTTTTAGCAGTTATTCAATAAGCTTAGCATTGGAGATGGCTGTCTCCCTTTGTGTGAGGAATCCCCTTTCTCTCCAGATTAGGATGTTTGAATGTATGATGTTGTAGGTGTGTTTGGAGTCTGTGAGTATATTAATAGACATGTCTTTATCTAGGGCTCAGGCTTGGGTGAGAGCTATGAGTTCAGCCTGTTGGGAGATGGTGCTAGGGGGCAGGCAAGAAGTCTCAATAATTTTGGTTAGGACAAAAGGAGAATTTTCTGTAGTATGGCTCTGAATGATGGCATAACCTGCCAAATGGGGATATTGTTTTTAGGAGCTTCTGTCAATGAACCAGTCAGGGGAATTAGGGAGTGATTGGTCTTTGATATATGAAAAAGGGTTGATAGGATATCTAAGGTGTCATAACAGGAGTGTGAAATTAGAGACGATGGTGGAGAGCCCGAGTCAGGTGAAGGTAAAAGGGTTTCAGGGTTTAGTGAATGATCTTGTCTGAAAGAGACCATTGGGTCAATAAGATGAGCATGTAACAACTGACTTTTGGAAGAGGGTAGGAAGAGAAAAGCTTTATGGCTGAGAAGATTCAAGAGAAAATAGGAAGTTATAAAGTGAATTTTTGTACCTCAGGTATGAGGAGGGTGGCGGTGGCTAGGATTTTTAAACATAAGGGCCAGTCTTGGTATACAGGATCGAGTTGTTTGGATAAAATTGTGATAGACTGTGGGTTATCCCTGCCTTTTGAAAGACAACTTCTAAAGCTTTGCGGAATTTAGAATGGAGAGTGAAGAAGAAAGGCTTTGAAGGATTTGTTAAGTAAAGAGTAGAAGATCGCAAGAGGGAATTTTGGAGAGTCTTAAGAACTGAGGAAAGAGAGGAGGGGGATGGAAGGGGCTCAGACTAGTCGCCTTCATAGAGAGGCTGCATAGAGAGGTTTTGCAATAAGAAAAATTAGGGATCTGGATTCGGAAGTAATTAAAGAGGCCAAATAACAAAAAGGGTGGAGGGTACAGAAACATTGGAGTGTGTTAGGTAATTATGGGATATTGTACAGGTTTCTGGAGTCACAATTATGCCTGAATATAGGACTTCAGAAGAGCATATTTGGGCCTTAGATTGGAAGATCCTGTACCCGCATCTTGCCAGTGCATTAAGGAGAGTGGCAGTGTGAAGTTTTGAATAATCATAGGAAGGGCTGGGAAGCAGGAGATCATCTACATATTGAAGTAAGGAGTTTGAATGTTGGTCAAGGGTAGCAATGACCCTTTTTATGCCTGTCCAAAATAGGGGGGGTTCTCCTATAATCCCTGGGGGAGGACTGTCAATGTGAGCTTCCAGGACAGATTAGTGTCTCAGTCCATCCAGGTAAAAGCAAAGAGAGATTGAGAAGAGGGTTGAAGGGGTATAGTGAAGAAGGCATCTTTTAAATCCAAGACTGAGAAGTGAGAGGTAGTTGGAGGAACATGATAGAGTAAGGTGTAGGGATCAGGCACTACAGGATGGATGGGGATTATGGCTTCATTGATTTTACAAAGATCTTGAACCAGATGGTATTGACTGTTATGCTTTTTAACATTGAAAATGGGAGAATTATGGGGGAATGGACAGGGATAATGAGGCAGGCTTCAAGGAGGTGGGTTTTAGCCCTTAAGGGTACACAGGGTGAGAGGATATTGGGGTAAAGTAAAATATCTGGTAGGGTCTTTGAGAAAGATTTGAATAGGAGGATGGTGTGTGGCTATTTTTGGTTGAGCAGTATCCCACACCAAAGAGCTGATATGGGGAAGGAGGAGGGGTGTTGGAGGCTTGGGGAGTGTGGGCACAGTGTGTGAGCTGGCATAAATGAGAAATATGGTAGTGGTTTGTAAGGAAGGAATGGTAAGGGAAGCCTTGAGTTTGTGGAGGAGGTCTTGTCCTAAGAGAGAGACTGGGCATCTGGCATTATAATAAAGGAATGGGACAGGATGAGTGTCCCAAAGGTACAGAGAAGGGGAGGTGTCTTAAGGGGATACACAAGAATTCCTGAGACCCCTATAATAGGGGTATCTCTTCTAAGAGTAGGTCCATGCCATGAAGTCAAGAGTGAGAGAGTTGCCCCAGTGGCAACCACAAATTAAATACATTGGCTGTTCACCATCCCAATAACCCTAGGCTCCAGTTATGATAGGAGTGGCAGAATCCAGGGCTATTAAAGTGTGTTCATTATTTCTCTTGCTGTGGGTAATGAAAAGTAAGAAATTTTAATTCAACGGTATCCAAAATTTTGGGATATAGAAATAAAAATGATTTTGAACTAGCATCTTCAAAGTGCTCATAAATACTTATTTATGTGTAAATTAAATTCATTCCAACTATACCAATGCATTACCATACCATATACATTGCATTAAAATGCAAAATAAATGTAATAATTTTTTCTTGGAGATGGATTTATTAACCCCACAGGGGTTAATGGGGACAACCATTGTAGTGTTTTAAAAAGTTAATTAATAGAAAAATATTTTTAAGTATGCACAAGAAATTTCATGTTACAATTCTTTAAAAGCAAAAGAAATGGATTATGGCTGTGATTTCATTTTTTGCAACACAGTTCATTTTTTCTACAGGCAGGGATTTCTCCAGGTGTAGCAGATAATTTCGGTTTTAGAATTGCATGAATAAAAAAAGTGTAGATCTAGGTACCTATGAATATCATAAATCGACATTTCAAGGCATTATAATACACATGCTAAAGTTTAACAAGCACCACTATAGGCAAAAAAAAAATGATAATCAGATTTTTTCAGGTGAAAGAATTTTTATTGAAAGCTTCAGAAAATTATATTTCCAAGTGTAAGTATCTTTGTATCTAAAACCTTAATAAAATGTGCAAATAATTCAAATCAACCCTCTCATTTTAGAAACATAAAGTAGTTAAGATCATAATGTAAATATTTGAATTATGATTATTATTTTAAAAGGATATAAGTGGTATTAATTATTCTTTCTGAAGTGTTTTAATTTGATTTTCATTTCCTTGGCTTGTGACTCCAGTGTCAAAAATTGGATATATGTTTGGTCCTATGTTCTCATTGATTATTAATGCTCCAAAAAAACCCTCATACTACAAAATTCCTAAGAAAGCCAAAATCAATTGTCATGCTTTCTTGACAAAACATTGAAAAGATCCACTTGAGTAAAGTAGGAATATTTTATATCCACCATTCTTTTGGATCTTAAATCACAAAATTATATTACTTTAAATAAGCTGGATACATAACAGTTTTCATCCATAATTCCTAGGTTGGTAACAAGAGTTAGAAATAAAAATAAATTATGGTGTTCTGTGTGATGTTCGATCTATGCATACATTATAGAAAGATTCAATCAATCTAATTAACATATCCATCACCTCATTAAATTACCATTTTCTATGGTGAGAATCCTAAGTAATCCATTTTAGTAATTTTGAAATATACAATACATTAATATAAATGTTGTCACCAAGTAGTACAATAGATTGATAAACTTTTCCATATAGTGTAAATGAAGCTTTGTACCCATCGATTGATATCTTCACTTTCCACACCTCCCCCCATCTCAGCCTCTGGCTACTTTACTAATACCTGTTACTAAGAGACCAACATTTTCATATACACAATTATTTGACTATCTATCATTGAATATCATTACATGAAATTACAATTACTATTTATTGACTATAATAAATGAAAAACTAATTCTTAAAAAAGAAAAAACAGAAAAGGTTACTTTATATGACAATGAACTGATAGAATGTCAGTGAAGCAGACAAAATTCTAGCCCCTAAAGAAAGAATTCAAACACGCTATTTTGTTTGCAATTTAATCAGAATGCAAAAAATTTTTAATAAGAGAATTATGACTACTTCTGAAGGAATAGCCCACAGTTTTCTTTGAAATAAGGTGGGATGGTAAGTGTTCTTGCTAACCCCACTTGTTTTCTTATTTTGTATCTGCTCAGGCACCTGGGTTTAGGTTTAGGTTCTAACATGAAAATCTGCATTCCAAGTCCTTTAGAAAGGATCATTTCATTTTGATCCTAATTCAGTGATTTTTCAAGTGTTTCTATCTGATTTCAAGTCTTTTAAATCTCTCCATTTCTCCAAATACTTTAAAATCTACCTGAGATTTGATCAGACAGAAGAGCTGTGTTCCCATACCATTCAAATCTCCAACAGTCCTTCTGCTTACTGGCACCATGCCCCTCACAGATTTTTTGTTTTTGTTGTTAATATCATTTGTTTGATTGCTTTTCACTTTTTAAAAAAATTTATTTGACATAGTCTTACATATTGGAGGGAATCATCTATGCATATTAATGCATAGATGGTTATTGACAAAGTAAGTTAAGGTCAATCCTAATCTAGGATCCATCATCCCCCCATCCATTCCTGATCTCATGTCTCCTTTGTAATACCCCCATGCTGCAATTGGAAATGAGCATATACATGTATATTTATTTTTGAAATTTCTATGTTTCTTTGCCTGCCTGTGTATAGTTTGTCTTCTCATGGGAATCAAATATTCCCAGTTATATTGTTAACCTCCTCCCAATCCCTCCCTCCCTTTCCTACCTCCCTCCCTCCCTTCTCCCCCTACCTTCATAATTATGGTTCTCCCAGCTTTGGTGAGTTTATTACTTAAATTTAGCTAACTTTCATCCTGTCTTAGGTTTTACTCTAACTTCCACATATGAGAGAAAACATATGGCCCTTAAGTCTTTGCGTTTGGGATATTTCACTCAGAATTTTTTTTTTTTCCATTTTCATCCATTTGGCTGCAAATGTCATGATATTGTTCTAATAGCAGAATAGAACTCCAAAGTATATATACCACAGTTTTTTAATCCATTCGTCCAGTGAGGGGCATCTGGGTCGGTTCCTTAGTTAGCTATTATAAATTGAGCTGCTATAAACATTGAGTTAGCTGTGTCAATTAGTTAGTATGCCAATTCCAGCTCTTTTGGGAAAATACCCAGGAATGGATAGCTGGATCATAAGGTGGTTCCAGCCTTAGTTGTTTGAGTCTCCACACTGCTTGCCAGAGTGGCTGTATAAATTTGCAGTT
Source organism: Aplodontia rufa (assembly GCA_004027875.1). Lineage (NCBI taxonomy): Eukaryota > Metazoa > Chordata > Mammalia > Rodentia > Aplodontiidae > Aplodontia > Aplodontia rufa. The sequence goes on along the minus strand of PVKS010005401.1, from coordinate 12,632 downwards.
CCACCAACAACGTGTCAGTGTTTCTTTCTCCTCACAACCCCTCCAGCATCTGTTATTGTTTGTATTCTTCATTTTTGCCACTCTGACTGGAGTGAGGTAGAATCTCAGTGAAGTTTTGATTTGCTGATTACTAGTAATGTAGAACATTTTCTCATATATTTATGGGTTTTTTTGGACTTCCTTTGGTGAGAAGTTTCTGTTTAGTTCCCTAAACAATTTATTGATTGGATTTTTGTGTGTGTTTTTGGTGTTAAGTTTTTTGTTCTTTGTATATTCTGGATATTAGTCCCTTGTCAGAGGTGTAGCAAGCAGGCAATGATTTTCTCCCATTCAGTAGGTTCTCTCTTGATACTCTTGACCAATTCTTTAGCTGTGCAGAAGCTTTTAAATTTAATGGCATCACACTCATTGATTTTTGGCTTTAGTTCTTGCACTATGGGAGTTTTATTAAGGAAGGAAATGCATATGGCCATGTGGTTGAGTGTTGATCCTACTTACTCCTCTAATAAATGTATAGTTGCTGGCTTAATTCCTAATTCTTTCATCTATTTTGATTTGAATTTTTTGAGAAGTAAGGATCTAATTTTAGTTGTCTGCATATGGCTGTCCAGTTTGTCCAGCACCATTTGTTTGAACAGGCTTTCTTTCTTCCACACAGTATTTTTGCCCCATTTGTCAAATATCAGATGGCTAAATACTTGTGAGTTCCTCTCAGTATCTTCTATTCTGATCTATTGGTCTTCATGTCTGTTTTGATAGCAATACCACACTGTTTTTGTTACTATAGCCCTACAGTATAATGTCAGGTCCACTATTATGACACCTCCTGCTTCCTCTCTGTTGCTTAGGAATGTTTTGGCTATTCTGGGCTTCCTGTTATTCCAAATACATTTGAGAATTGCTTTTTCTATATCCATGAAGAATGTCATTGGTATCCTGATGGGGATTGCATTTAATCTGTACAGGGATTTTCAAAAGAATGGCCATTTTAATTATATTGATTCTGCCTAACCAAGAACATGTAATGTTTTTTCCATTTTCTCAGGTATTCTTCAATTTCTTTTTTTAATGTTTGGTAGTTTTCATTGTCAAGGTCCTTTATATCCTTTGTTAGATTAATGCCCAAGTATTTTATTCTTTTTGAAATTATTGTGACTGGGACAGATTTCCTGATTTCTTCTTCAGCAAAATTGCTGCTGGAGTATAGGAAAACTATTGATTTAAGAGTGTTGATCTTGTAAGCAGCCATGTTGCTAAATTCATTTATAAGTTCTAGAAGTCTTCTAATAGAGTTTTTTGAGTCTTCTAGATATAGGATCGTGTTCTTAGCAAATAGAGATCTCTTATCTTCCTCTTTTCCTATTTGAATTCCTTTGATTTACTTCTCTTGTCTGATAGTTCTGGCTAGGGTTTCAAGGACTATATTGAATTAGGGTGGTATTTATTTTTTAAAGAGAGAAAGAAGGAGAGAGAGAAAAAGAGAATCAATTTTATTTTATTTTTCATCTGGCTTTTGTTTCTCCAACACTTAGATGTGCATGTGTGGCCAGGATTTGAATCCACATTGTTGCACATGCCAGGTAATTGCTCCAACCACTAAGCCACCATTCCAGCTCCCTGGTTTTCTTTTTCTTTTTCTTTCTTTCCTTTTTCTTTTTGGTACCAAGGATTAAATCTAAGAGCACTCATTTACTGAGCTGCATCCCCATCTCTTTTTATTACTTTTGAGACAGGGACTCACTAAGTTGCTTAGGACCTTACTAACTTTCGGAAGCTGGCTTTGAACTTGTGATCCCTGTTCCTCAGACTCCTCAACCTCTGGGATTACAGGTGTGCATCACCATGCCATGCATCATGGATGTTTTTAAACTAAAATGTGTCTATATTTTTATAAACTTTAGGAGAAGTGGTTTTGTAGACCGCATGGCTTATTGCATTGATAATAACACCTCTTTGAGGTTTTTGGAAGATATCTTGAAAAAACTTCCAATCAGAAATACTCTTCTCAGTCTCCTTTTGTTCTTCCAAAATGGAAATTTGCACAACTTTTTTTCCCTTCTCAGTTTGGCTGTTAGAAAGCTTTGAACCCAACTTATGTTCCAGTGGTTAACAAGTAATTCTTATCAGAATACTATTATCAATGAATTATGTCTGCTACATCTAATGTCTATATGTCTAATTTTTCTTTTCCCTACTCACCTTTTACTTCATATTATAGATTCATCTAACCTGTGCTTATACCCTTTCTTAAATTAGGTAAATGATAGCTAAAAGGATCAGGAGTTGTAAAAACAGTTTTTCCTATAATCTTTAAAATATTATAACAGTCCTGTGCTTACTATAATGAATTTGATCATAAAAATATGTCTGAAGACAATGAAAGAAGAAAGAAACCTCCAGCAGTTTGATTGGATGTGACACACTGAGCAAAATAAGTGGTTAGAGATAAAATCAGCCAAGTAACAGGACTAAATCATTCAATTCCTGGTAGGCCACGGAAAGGACATTGAAATATATTCTTTGTATTGCATGTATACTTTTATAAAGTGTGATGTGAGCCATGGGAAGATTTTGAAGAGCTTTCTGAAACAAATAGATCATATTGTAAAGTGATCTGTTTTCTGAGTGGAGGCACCAAATGTAGAACAAAAATACAAATTAGAAAGCAACAATTAATGCTTAAAATAGATATTGGTGTAGATGATGAGAAATGATTGACTGTAGGATATATTTTAATTGCTTATGAACTAAATGTGAAGTTTGGAAGAAACAGGCCCATACGTTATAGTCAGAAGTGGACAAAAGAAACATATTTACAAAGACAGGGAATCTTGGTGGGGACCAGTTTGGGGAAGGGGCTTGATAGGGGATATCTGTTGATAAGCTCATTTTGAAATAAATTTTAGGCATTAAATTTGGCTAAGTGAATTTGTTGTTCAGGAGCTGAATCGCAGTGAGATGCATTGGCTTGTGGTTGGCATATGAAATCAAAGGAGTGAATGATATATCCACAGAGCAGAAATACATTTCAATCACATAGATTGCTTTTTTCATATTTAAAACATTATTCAGACACTTCTATTTCTGCTTGATAATAGCAAAGAAAATGTTCTCATTTTCTCTAGGAAAAAGGACAAGCATTATACACACACAGAGACACATACAACCAACTCCCTTGAATGCTTGTCATAATGTTGAAATATGATGATATTTAGGGTTCTTTTTTCTTCTCATAGAGATGTCCATTTCCTGAAATGACAATTTTGACAAAATAAGGGCATGGATGAATGAGATCAGCTTATCAGTTTTGCTCACATAGTACATTTATGCCTCGTTGGATACCTTTAATTTCCCCCCATTTCTTCACCAAGCTTTTGAGTGGATCTGAGACAACATGTTCTGACATATTTAAGATGTCCTTAGACAGAATCTGTACCCTTGCTCATATCTCTTCAGTGTCCACAAGGTCTCATAGTATCTTTTTTTTCTGGCTCATCTTTCTTGCTCTCTTGCTATTTTGGATGATAAAGAACTACAGCTCATAAATGTTTAACAGACAAGATAAGCTAATAAATACAGCTCTAAATATCATCTGCTTACAATAGTCAAAGAATTATCTATGATGGAATAATTCCTTCTGCCACATAAGATGAGCTCTCTATAAGCCAAAATTAAAAATAAAATATACCAAATGAGATATTAGCAACTCTTCTGGCATTTAAATGACATCTTACCACTCATATCAATAAGCTTTTAACTATATAGTAACCCATGAAATTTTCTTTACTAATGAGTAAGGATTTAAACAAGAAAATTAGTGATACGTTAGTCTGTAGATTCTTGAATGGTTATTGAATTAATTCAAATTAATAATTTACTTTTTTAATAAGTCTTGCAATTTGAGATTGTTTAAACTTCTAACCCTGATACCAATTCAAAACATAGTTAATGAATTAAGTTACAGTCCCTCCAACTTCGATATGTTTTATTTTTCATTATTGCAATGACTGAAGGAAAACATTACATATTTGTTATTCTGGCGATTGTTTACTCTATTTCCTGTTGAGGGATATCTGGGAATAATATATAGTAACATTTTTATAGATGAATATTGAATATAATTGTTGTATTCCAAGCATTATATTTGTAATATATTTTTGTAAAATTTTTCTTAGCTTTAAAACTAATAATACACATTTCATGCTATTTAATTCAATAGCTTTAAATATTATTTCAATGTATGGCTTATTTTCTTTGCCATAATTATGAAAATAGAAAATGATGTTAAATTTAAATTTTTCAGTATAGTAGAAGGAAAGACTTCCATGCATTACTTTATCATTCTAAGAAAAATTTATTATTTCCTGTTTGTGTGTACATATGTACTAACCTGTTTCTTGATTTTGCTGTACTTTTTGAGTCTCCTTTCTCAAAGAAAAGCATATTTAACCTTGGATCACATGAAACATAATTGTCTATAACCCAAATATAATTCATAATTCAAATTGAACAAGTGTTTCACAACTGCTATCTAATAAAATTACTTTGCATATAATATGCAAAAAGAAAAGGAGAAATATTTTTTAAAAACTTCACATAATTAAAAAGCATATCAGTATAATTCTTACAGTCCCAGGAAGGGAGGAGAACTATCAGAATTTAATCCAACTGGTAAGATTTAAAATTTTAAAGTTTACAATTTTTTCTCAGTTGAGATAATAAATTCTTCTTGAGGAGTGCAAAAATTAAGGAAAATAAAATATAATAAAATTCACCTTTATCTTTTCACAAGTAACATTTTTAAGTACCGTAATGTCCTTTTTAAATATGTATCACAATTCAATCCATTGTTTATATCCTCCCTTTTATTTAGAATTAGAGCATGAGGATTTTTCCTCTGACAACAGAATTGGTCAAGTTACCATATAAATGATTATATTATATATTATATAAAACTTTAATATTGTCCACTTGAAAATTGCCCTATTGCTGAATACTTCTCACATTTTACACTACTACAGAATATTCTTATTAAATAAAAAAAGTTATGCCTTTCCAAAATTTTTAGTGGTTTCTCTTCAAGAGAAAGGTCTCCGTTTGGTTTTACACTGTTGCCGAGGACCTAATATCGAGCAACACATATGCTGGATTCTTCACTAAAGAGACATTTATTTCTCATGACTAAAAAGTAGATCTTGTGTCCTTCCTTGTCTATTCTTCTTCTTTTTCCATACTCATTCTAGTTACCACCTCCTCTGCAAAATCTTCCTGACCACCCCAGGTCAGGTTGACTTCTGTATCTCTGCCCTAACCTTCTGTATTATCTTGTATAAACTGAAAACTTATCTTATTAAAACACCTATTAACTTGTCTGTCTGATGCTTAGTGAGCAGCTGGAGGACTGAATTTGTATGGTAAACGCATTTCTGCTTCACCAGCCTGGATTAGAGCTTACAAAAGTAAAGTATTGATTACATAAAATTAAAGATTACCTTTATTGAGAATTTTTTATGTGCCAGAAGTTGGTCAAAGCATTTTGCATGTATTTATTTAAATCTTCACGACAACCCTATGAGAAAGGGGGTGTTACTTAACAATTTTTATACGCGGAGAAACTGAGACACTGCAAAGTTCTGTACAAAGCTGAAGGTTATACATTTTGTACAGATCAGAGCCAAGCTGCAGGGGTCAGCCGTCTGGTGCTGTTGCTTAAACAGATGTTTTTCCTCAGTCTACAATTAATCCAACGACAAGCATGTGATAAGTTTTTAAAGCAAAACCAACAGTTAAAAGAGGACACATATCACTCCCTTGACTTTATTTCCCAGAGTTTCAAAAAAATGAGAGTAAAATGGGTAAGTGATTTATCAATGTTTTTTAGGGTCATATCAAAGAACAATTAATTCTCCTTTCCCTCTTTCTAATGTACTTTCCCACTATATTAAGCTGACTTAGTGCTTCTTCTCTGTAAAATGAAGATGCAGTTTCAAAGAAAATAGAATCATGAATCACTAAAAGAACAAAGTTATTGCTTTTAGTTATTGAAAGCAAAAATTTTATAAAATATGCAATAGACTTTAGGCCTGACAAACAGGCTTAACTGTGAAAAATAAATGCACCAGGGTCTCTTCGGCAGAGCTGGAGTCCTAGATATGTTCCAGGGCATGCGAGTTGATCATGAGCTTGCTGCTGGTGGAGGCAAGGTCAGATTATCATCTATCCACACCTAAAACGGAAAGACCTAAAACAAGATGAATAAAGAAAATGGTTATTCTGTGCCTCAGCGAATATATGTAAAACCTAACAATTTATTGTACACGTCTTGTGTCTTTGCTATGCATGAGAAATCAGTGGAGTTAGAGAAACAATGGGGCAACCGCAACCATCTGTTTACAGTGTGGAAGTTCGGAGATTACATTTACAGTGAAAGGCATGTTACCAAAGAATGCTTAGCTGTAGACTAATCTCACCCAAATATCTTCTTTCATAACAAGTAATGCTGCTGGAGGTGATAACATGATAGAAAAATTACAGTACAAACATAAAAGTCGAAGAGGCTTTTATCATCCAGCTCCAGATATGTGATTAAATCTGCTTCTTCCTAACTCGAGCTTTTCTGCACAATTTTTCTTCCTAATACGATTATAAGTCTATCTTTCTTCTCAATCCTTCTCCCTCCCTTTCTGCCTTAATACAGAGCTGTTAAATGAAGCAAAATATCAAGGTCTACTGAGAATAATACTTTTCAGCTTCATATTTTATAGTTAATTATGTTATGACTCATAGAAAAATTGATCCCAAGGTTTATAATTTTTCTTTTTCTAATTTCTCCTGTTCGAAAGCTGCCTTTCCACCATCTCCTTGTTAATGTAAACCAATAGTGGTCCTTGTTTGAAAGCACTTCATCAGAATTAGCCTCAAGTGAGTCGGCTGATGGACGAAACAGTAATAAATGAACATGTGTCGAAGACAGGTCTGTCAGCAAGGAAATTCAGTTACCTTCCAGCACGGACCATGGGATAATTTGTTAAAGTGTCAGCAGCAAACCTTTAAGTAAAAATCAGCTGATACAAAATTCTCTGATTACTTAAAATGAATGTTTAATGGAAGTAAATGGAAAAGAAGAGAAATGCTTTTCATCATCAAAATTAATTGAGAAATGGTTGATTTGAAAATATAATAGCCCCTAATGAACTGTCTGAATAATGAATAACATTCATTTCGAGGTTTGGTTACACATAGTAGGTAGGTCTCAAATGGTTGTTGATGACCACTTGTATGCACTTTAAATAATGCAAGAGTTATCATTTTTTAAAATAACTTCATAAAATCACTTTGACAAAGAAAGAATCATGAAAGCAGATAACCATATTCTTACATAGTCTTTGTAATTATTTATAACTTCAATTAAAAAATAATAGCATCCTTGCTCTAAGGTAGTGTCAAATAAATATCTTTTTCTTTGCTAAAAGGATATTCTGATTTTAAAAAATCAGTGTAAGTCTTCTCTGTGCATAGCTCGTAAGTCGATAAGAAATCTCTATTTAACATACTATACAGAGGTTTAATTTGTGTGTGGTGCATAATGACTTTAAGAAGCTAAATATTATTCGTATAGTTCAACCCAAGATAAAGAGCCCACTTAACAAGCTTTATTCCTACCAATTAGCAAAGAAGTGGTTCACAGAATGCATAATGTAGGAATTTTATAGAGTGCTATATTAATTAGCTTAAAGCTATACGTTTACTACAGACTGATTTGTCGGAGGTACATAAAAAGAAAGAACTTTTATCCTGCCGCTATATTTTGAGCAGGGCAGATAAAGAAAGAAATAGAGTGGAGATAAATTATTCTAGTCTTTTCTTGTTTATTTCCCTTTTTCACTCTGGTTTGATGGCATAGACAAAGTAGCTGTAAGACTACGTAAAATTTTTAAACTCAGGAATCCATTACCAAAGAGGAAAAAATTTTTGTTTTGACTCTGTTCCAATCTTTAATTAATTGTAAATAAAATATATGAATGGGTAAGAATAACAAAGTCTCAAAATTGTTTGTTTATCAAAAATAACTCTATAGCACACAGGTGGACTACAGTAATTAGTGAAGGTTGTATAGGTAGAACATACCTATCAGTCTACTTGGAATTATGTACATGTAATAATACTGCCATTAGCATCTTATAGTTCTCATTTCTTATTTTTAAAAAATCTAAAAATTATCAAAATGGCCTGTAATGTACTTTTTATCAAATATCTTGAAAGTATCACAAAACTCATTCTTTGTTTTTTAATTGGAGAAAACTCATTCTTAATATTCAGCTCTTTCTGGCATTATACAAGAATGTAATTAGGTGAACATTGCCAAAAGTAAGTTTTAGATACACAAACACACATTTCTACTTTCTTCATATTTGTGTGACCTATAGTCATTCTGTATCAAAAGCGTAAAGAGTGAGTGTATATCATTGATAATAAAATACTTTTGTTATATTAGGTTTTTCACTGAGAATAGCAATAAGCATACTAATAACAGTTCTGAATATATATAGCAAGGAACAAGAATATTCCATGCAATTTTCTGATTCTATACTTTATCGTAATGTTGTTTTTAAAATCTTAACATTTTTGATGACTACTATATTTATTATGAAGTACAAAATGAGTAAGAAATATGTGATATGTGTAACATTAAAAATTATGTTGTCTGAGTGGGAAATAGTAATTGTTTCATGATCAAAAGTATTCTCATTTAGGCATAATTTGTTTGAGAAAGAATAACATTTTATCATATGGGAAATTTATAATATGGGAAATTTCCCATATTACTTCACTCCACTTTGTACTAATGAATATGTATTAATGAAAGGACAAATTTTTCATATTTAAATTACTGCTATTATTAGAGCCAGATAGTATCAGGACTAACATTTTATAAAGCATTAATATAATAGGAATACATAATCCCAACCCTAAAAGAACCCTAAACCAAAACCTGAAGAACATTAATTCATAGTATTATCTTCTAACTATAGTATTTGTAATTTAAATGATAATACCTGGACTGGGGATATAGGTCAGTAGATACAGAAGCTTGCCTAGCTTGTGAAGCCATGGGTTTGAGTCCCGAAACTATGAAAACAAAGCAAAAAAACAAGAAAAAGAAAAAAAGGAAAACAATTCCTATGTGCGTCTATAAACCAAGATTCAGATCACAAGTCTTTCATCTTGAAAGATAATTCATGTGCCACTTTTTCCTTTATTTCTTCGTATTGTGAATCAATCCAAAGATTTCCACTTCCCAGTACACCATTTGGATTTGGAAGCCACAACTCTGTTCCCACCAAAGCTGAAAAAATTGTGAAATCAACAACTACCCCCCAAATTGGACATATAATCAAATACAGAAAATCACAACTTGCTGGAGATGAAGCCTCCCAAGAAGACATACCTCCTTATAATCACTTTTAGGATAGGAAACCTGACAATGTAGAAATCTCCCTTTCTCCACAGAAGAAACCTTCCAAGACCCCCAGTGGGTGCCTGAAACTACAGAAAATAATAATTCCTATATATACGTTTTCTATCCATACATACCAATGACGAAGTTTAATTTATAAATTAAATACAATGGGAGATTAACCACAACAACTGAAATTTAAATAGCACTATTGCAACAACATTTTGTCATACAAGTTATGTGAATGCAGTCTTTCTCTAAGTATTGTATTATGCTCTATCATCAAATTCTTCCTGTGAGGCTGTGAGGTCATAAGAAATTTACATGATAAGATGAAATGAATGATGTATTCATCATGCAGTAGCATAAGTTTATTCTGTAAGGTTGACTAGGACATAAGCATTGTGATTCTGAGACAATCAATCTGATGACAGAGATAGCCACTTAAGTAACAAATGGGTGGGTAGTAAATACGTATCTGAAACATTGACAGCAGGAACTGCAAGATGCACCACACTATTCAGAAAAGCATAATATTAAAACTCATGGATTTCTTTTTTCTGGAAATCTCTATTTAGTAATAGTGCCACAGTTCCCTTCAGGTAAACATTATCATGGAAAATGGACTTGTGGTTAAGAAGATTCCTATAATTGACAAATTGCTATGGCTTGGTGTAGATGTCTGACAGTTAAAAACTCAACCCAGTCATAGGGGTATCTCCACACCCTTCTGAGTTTCACTTCCTGGAGCTTGACCAGGCTTCTCTACTGCTAATGCTGGAGATAAATCCCTTCATGCCATACACCCATGATGGGTGTGGAAACGTAACTATTTTTGAAAAATGCCAGAGAATTCTACTCTTCTTACCAAGGTCTACCTTCTGTAAAATATAAAATAGAACCTAAACCAGAAGGGTTTTATCACAGCCTAACTGAGTTCCAGTTAGGGAATAGCTAATTCCAGGTTGCTTCAGGCCTACCTAGGAAATAATTAAAATGCAAATTCCAAGTTCCTCAAAACTTTCATGTGGGAGAGGGGGAAATACTTAGCTCCATCCCCCTTTAGCCTTCCTATCCCAACTAAGAGGGAAACTGAAAAGTACTGGTGAAGTCCGAAGAGGCACAGTCTTGCTAAAAGATTTAGTAAAGGATTACTGAATCATAGGATTACTTAAAACACCTGTTCATGGGATTATTGAATGCTTCCCTTTAGCTCACAATTTACCCTTATAAAGGCCTGTTTTGCTAGTAATTATGTCTTGATATCAAGGAAAAATTGTAAGGCTGAATGAAAGAAAGAAAACATGGTCTAAAGACACAGGAAGCATTAGAATTCATATATGGCAGGGATGTTAGCATTTTCAGAAAAAGAAGTTAAAACAACTATGACTCATACTTTAAGGGATGTACTAGATAAAGTAGATTGCATGCAATCATACATGGGCAATATAAGTGGATGTAAGATAATTTAATATAAGAGATGGAAATTCTAATAAAGAAACAAAAAGAAATACTAGAGACAAAAACCCTAACAAAAATGAAGACTGAATTTGATGGGCTTATTAATATATAGGACACAACTAAGGAAGGAACCTTTGAACTTGTGGATACTTTAATAAAAACTGAAAAGTAAAGAGAAAAAGTAGACACATGCAAAAATCTCCACAATATCCAAATATAGTTAACAACTACAAAAGGAGTAACTTGTGCATAGTGGAAATATCAGAAGGAGTGAAAAGGAACAAAAGAAATACTTAAAGCAATAATGAGTGAGAATCTTCTGATATTAATGTCAGCCATCAATATACTAGAAGTGGAGAGAACTGGAAATAGAGTCAATCTCAAATACAACTACAACAACAACAAATGTTCCTGGGCATATCATATGTAAACTACAGAAAATCTAAAATAAAAAATCTTCAAAGAATTTATGTAGGGAGGAGAACAAAGATAATGATACATGATTTCTCAGAAAACACATAAGAAAGAAGAGAGCTGAATGAAATATTTATTTTATTTATTTCTATTTATTCATTTTCATTTTTTAATTCATTTGATATAATCTTACACATTGGAGGGAATCATAATTACATATTCATGCATAGATAGATATTGACAAAGTAAGGCCTATCCAAAATATTTAAATGCTCACTAAAAAAAAAAAATCAATCTCAACTTCTGTATTCTGAGAAATTTTCCTTTCCAAGTGAAGAAATACTTTATCAGAAAAAAAAGTTTCGAAGGAATATGTTATCAATAGAACTTCCTTCCAAAACATGTTGAAAATAATTATTTACAGAGAAGAAAATTTATATAGGTAAGAAATTTGGATTTATATAAGGAAAGGAAGAACATCAGAGAAGGAAAAAGTAAGTACAATAAAAACTTTTATTTTCTTATTCTTAGTTGATCTAGCAGCAGACCATTGATTAAAAAAAAAATGCCTGTTGTTTACAACTTCATCCATAGATTCAGCAAAATCCCAATCAAAATGCCCAGAAGTTTTTTTTATATCAATAAAGTGGTTCTAAAGTTTATATATGAGAAAAACTCAAAGTAGCCAACACAATATTAAAGCAGGAAAAAAAATGAGCATTGATATTATTCAACTTCAGCACTCACTGTAAAGCTACGGAAATCAAAACAGTATGGAATTGGTCAAAGAACAGACAAGCAGAAAAATGCAGCAGAACAGAGAAGTCAGAAACCAAACCACAAAAATATTGTTAACCGCATTCTGACAGAGGAGAAAAGGCAGTGTGATGTACAAAAGGTAATGACTTCTCAATGACTGGTTGACACCGACATGCAAATACATTTATCCAGACACATACCGTATGTCTTTCACAAAAATTAACTCAAAATGAATCATAGGCCTAAATGTGAAACTCAAATCTATAAAACCTCTAGAAGAGAACTTAGGAGAATATCCATATGGCCTTAGGTTTGATGATGACATTTTAGGTAAAACACTAAAGGTACAATCCATGAAAGGAATAATTGATAAGTTGGACTTCATTAAAATTGAAAAATTCTGCTCTGATAAAAATAATGTCAAGAGAATGATGAGAAAAGTCACAAACTGGAAGGGAACATTTGCAAAAAACCTAGTGATAAGGAATATTATTCAAAATATACAAAGACTTTCCAAACTAAACAATTAGAACGTAAACAA
>PVKS010005400.1:13354-85476 GCA_004027875.1 Aplodontia rufa | reverse complement strand
AGGAGTCTGGTGATTGGGAATATGGGGGAACCATCCCAGAAGCCGATGTTATTCCTACACTAGATACCCATTTAACACATGAGTTCTTCTGGGGGAAACTGCAATAGATGAAACCCATAGTAGCTTATCTATGCGTTAGCATTACCCCTGGTTAACAAAGTTTATACACATTGATTGCTACTGTTTTGACAATGTTTCCGCCAGAAACATATGTCTGTATCCTGTATCACTATATACTTCTAATAAATGTGAAAAAAAAAGAAAATAATTTAGAAACTGGTAAAAGATATCAGTTGATAATTTCCCTTGACATTCACAAAATCAAATCATCTTTGCGTGTTACTTTATACATAAATTATAGAAGTGATTTTTTTAATGTAGAGACTTTGTTCAAATTTAGCTTTTGTATTATCTAAATTGTATTTATGTAGCTATTTTTGCTTTTAGTGTGTCAAATTTTATTACTGTTCTAAATATTAGCTACACTGACTTGTGTCTGTCAGAATTTATTATGTTTTTCTGTTTAGAGACAGGTCCACATTATTTTCTTGTTGATTTTGAAAGAATTAGGTTGTGGCTTAATTCAGTCATTTTAGAGAAAAGCATCATAAGAGATAGTTTTTGTGTTTCTTCTTCAAACAGATTGAAATTGACAGAATCAATACAAATGCCAACTTGTATAAAATTAAATGATCTAGTAATTTCTCAGATGTTTTAGAAATGATGCCTGATGCCTGAAGATCTGGTGGCCAACACTACCTTCACTGGTCCTCACTGATGGTGTCCTGAGATAGTTAACATGATGTCCTTGTTTTTCTTTTCAAACCAATGGCCTTAAAAACAATTCAGAAGACAAAAAACCTCATTTTAAATTATACCTCTGCTTTGGAAAAAATCCTGGAGTCATTTTGGTTGTGTAATCCTGAGTTTTCTCAACTACAAATGAGAGAGTTGATGGTAATGACCTCCATTTCTGCCTCGCTTGAAAATGCTTTAATGTTATGCTTCTGAGTCAAGCTGTGTAATTGGAGCATCACTAGTTTTTTGTGTTACCCCCAATCTACTAAAATGAACCAGGCACCTGAATAAAAACAGCTTAATCCCACACTGCTGAAACAATAATATTAACAATTACCCCAGACAGAAAGTTTTGTTAGAGACAGAAGACATAGTTGAAACCTATTGTCAAAGCTGACTGGATTAAGGCACTTATACCTCAATCATTTCACCTCAGCCTTCCTGGATTGGCTCTCACACGCTTTGGGGGAACACTTTTCATCCAAGCCATAACACTCAACTTTTCTAGGATTTTGCTGCTTTTTGTCACTCTGTCTCCCTTTTTATGCAGGAAATTAGAGCTCATCAAGTTCCAGAATAAGCCAAGTCACATCACAAATAAACATCAGCACTGGAGTTCAAACTCAGTCTTCAGACAGAACATTAGTTTTTCTGTAATGTTTTGTGAAGAAATCCCTGGTTGACATTGCTTTGCAGGGAAATTGCTACTAAAATTCCAAACAACTGAAAAATAAATATGCATTTTGGGAAAAAAAACCTGTTGGAAGTTGTATGTTAGTTATAGATTCATTATGCTGCTTCTGAGTATCTTGTATGTTTGGCTTCTGATAAATATGGAGTGAATGAATGTTAGAATGTACTTCCAAATTCTCCATAATGCATGAGCTTTTTAGAACCTTAAAGATTTTGTTTCAAGGTAAAAAATGGAAGGCTTCACTTTGACTCTCAGATATAATTTACATCCTTAAATGCAGCTTTGGAAGTCTTGGGGTACTTTCCTAGATCAATAAAGTGATACTTTTTAATTTTTTTTCACTTGTAAAGGATCCTCATAAGTAATCTTTAGGTCAGAACTATGGAGCAGATTAGAAAAGCGAGAAGGGTCAAATTCTTAAGAACACTATATTATTTTGCTTATTATGATGCATCTACTCCTCCTGTCTTATACTGTACTTGAATGTGCCTGGAGTACTCTTTTTCCATTGATCATCGGTGTTTTGTTGTTGTTTTTTTTTTTAGGTTACTGCCCATATGGCTATCTGGAATGTCAGAATGGCAAATGCTATAGACCAGATCAAAGCTGTAATTTTGTAGATGACTGTGGAGATAATACTGATGAAAATGAATGTGGTGGCTCCTGTACTTTTGAAAAAGGCTGGTGTGGCTGGCGAAACTCCCTGGCTGAAAACTTTGATTGGATTTTAGGCCTTGGCTCTCATCAAAGCCTCAGACCTCCCAAAGACCACACACTTGGAAATGAAAATGGTGGGTAATTAGATTGTTATAGTTGCCCTAATCATACCCACTAGGTATGTCTCCTTTCTTCCTGAAACCAACTGGAAAGAAATCCTTGGTGATACTGCTAATCAGTCAAATATCTAGTGAGTGCTTGTTTCCTACGGTCCCTGTAACAAAGGGCCGTGGACTGGGTGGCTTTGACAAGGGACATTTATAGTCTCACACTTCTGCAGGTTGGAAGTCCTAGATCAAGCTGTGGGCAGGGGCGTTTTCTTCTGAAGGCTGTGAGGGAGAATCATTTCCTCCATTTCTCTCTCCTTGGTTCTGGCACCCTTAAATGTTCCTTGCTTTAAGATGATGGTTCCTGCTATGTTTCATATTGTCCTCTTTTGTTTCATGCATTTTTCTCTGTCCAAATTCCCCTGTTTTACTAGAACACAGTCATGTTGGGTCAGGTTCACCCAAATGACATTTTAACTTCTCATCGGTAAAGATCCTGTTTCCAGAGAAGGTCCATTCAGAAGGACTAGGGGTTGAGGACTTCATGAATCTTTGGTGTGGGGGAGGGATGCAGTTCAACCCACAGCAGCAAGTAGCCGAAATCTAATACTGATCACTTTTGATAAAGATAGTTAGGTGATGATGTACGCCGTCATCAGATACCTTTCCTATATGGCCTGTGCTTGTAGTAAATGAGCCTGAACTCATTTGATCATCAGGAAGTGACTTAACTTTTCAGAATCTTAAATTCTTCAGTAGCCAAGTAGAGATCAGGAAATTGGCACTGGGTATCTGGCAGGGTTGTGCAGATCACCTAAGATGATGTGTGTAAGTGGAAAGGTGTTTAAACCTGTCAAGGCTTTGAAAATATACCTATAAAATTCTGTACATTGAGTTTGGGGCGGGCATTATTTTTTCAGTAAGTCTCAGCTTCATTGCTCAAGGAGTGAACATTAGCATCAGCAGGATAAAGGAGGGCCCCTCAACTATGGATGCTACAGCATTGGGAAAAGATGTCTAAATATTGGTATTCCATAGGTCTATAAAAAGACAATCAACTAAGCCAGCCTCTCCAAGTTAGGGAATGGATGACCTAAATTCCATTCAACACAGCTCTGTGTACCCAAAATGTTTTGGATATTTTGATTGTCAAGAATAAACTCAATCCCTTTCCTCTCATATTGCATATTAAAATTCTCAGTATTTTATTTATGTCCTCAACAGGTGACTGCATTTTTGAAAGCACATCATATCCCCTTATTAAATTTCACATGGATTTGTGGCATTGTTTTATAGTAACTGCATAGCTGAAGGAGTCTACTAAATGATTTCTGTAACTGTCTTGTTGATTTGATGGCGTCAATATCCTGTCAGATTGGTTAACGCGCATACTATGAAACACTTCACTTAAAAGCACAGACAGTTGGAAATTGTCCTGTCAGTGAGCTAGGGACAAGACTATTCGATTTACTCTTTGTTTCAACTGGAATTGCCATTGGGAGCTCAGATTCTATGAAGTGAAATTAAAAACCCTAACTAAGATGGAAAAACTAAAATAATCCCCTCATTTTTATTTTGATCCTTTCTGAATCCCATCCTTGTTCCTAGGGCACTTCATGTATCTGGAAGTTACCCCAGTGGGCCTTCGGGGTGACAAAGCCCACTTAAAGAGTGCCACATGGAGAGAATCCAGTGCTGCCTGCACCATGAGCTTCTGGTATTTCATATCTGCAAAAGCCACGGGGGCCATTCAGATGCTCATTAAGGTAGGATCTTGACTTGGGATGATGCCTCTGAGCTTGCTGGGGCTGCTGCAGGCAGATGTAGCCAGAGGGATTTTGTTACAGATTTTGGACTTGGGCAGAAGAAATCTCATCTCATCCCATGAAGCTGCTCCTGTGGCCTGCATGCCCTGAGGTTTGGTAGGCTGGGGCATCAGAACAAGCTTTTAGTTTATCATCACGCCCCGTGAATCTGAGAGATTCCGTTTAAAATAATAATCTTTCTATTTGGTTTCCTACCCCATCATTAAAAAAAAAAGGATTATTTGTCTGATAGGAGAGCAACTGTTTTTTCTCAGGTATGAGTAATCATTAAGGGAACTGATAATAGTCATTCTGGTTCTAAGCACGCTGTGTAAAGGACTGAAGGGCTCAGAATAACCAAGGGATGATTACACTGAACTGCTTATTAACCTTGACACACTAATGCATTTTTTTTTTACTGAGGATTAATTGGATGTTTCCGTCAGAGCTTTAATTTAGTATAACAAAGTGACAGTGTTCAGGGAACAAAATTCCAGTCAGTATTAATATTAACTAGATCTGGTTCAAATACCTTCACTCTTTAACAAGTTTAAGCAGCATCAAAAAGGAGGTGGGTGTCTGTATGTGTGTGTGAATGCACATGTGTATATTTCAAGAATCTAGTTAGGATTGCAAGAAAATGTACTTTAAAACACGTTGTAGCAATCACTACTGTTTTATCACAGGTGAGCTTAGCTGAAGTTCTCCAGCCCTGATGGCAGTGGCCTGACCCAAAGTCAAAAAATCATATGTCTGCTCATGAGTCTGAATAGCTTACGGCTGCATAGTTTGTGTTTTTTTGGAAACCTGAATTGACTTTATAACTTAGGACAATTCTCTAGCAACGCAGAAAAGCCAGCCAAGTAAGGCACATGCAACAAATAACCACAGCAACTTATTCATATGCTTAACTATGGAAACTTACTGAAACAAAGCTGAATGTTGTCACTGGAGAATTGCACAAGCATTCATTTAAATGTGATACTTGGTTCCACGGTTTGCACCATATGAGGGATTTGGTAGTGCTCTGTGATTTGTTTATATTTTTTGCTTCAAATTTACTTTTCAAACATCTATTTTGGGAACAAACTTTATATTACCATAAAATGTAAAAATGAAGCCATTTTGAGATATTAATATTCCCATCAAGTCATGTGGAACTCCTGTGGTTCCTCTGAATGATTCGTATGGAAATTTAACAGCATTTTTAAACAGCTGTCTTCCTACTGTACAAAAACAAAGAACATATGCTTATTTTTAATCTATATGCATATTCTTGGAGCTGGGGGTGTAGCTCCATGGTAACGTGGCTGCTTAGAATGGACGAGGCCCTGGTTTTCCACCTTAGCACTATAAAATCAACCAACCAATTGATCAAACCAGCAAATAATAATAGATGTTCATTCCTATGTGGTCATATGGATTGTGAAGGAGAGAAATCTTCCATAACATGTATTCGGTCTATATTTATGAGTGTAGGACATTCATTTTATTTGGTGAGTAACATGATATATACCTTGATCATTGTTACAAAGCCTTCTCTCTGTGTGGAAGCATGATGGATTTTACCTTGCTGAAAGCATTGTATCCAGATGAAAAACCCAATAGGGGCAGGAATTTTGCCTTTTCTTCTTTTATTTTTTCATCCTTTAAAATATTTCCAGTTTGTGTGTATATTCCTTCTGACTCAGTTTTACCTGCTTATTCTCAGAATGGTCCCCTTCTGTGTTTTCCTTTGCACTCCAAGTTCAACACAATCTGTGTAACTTAGCATTTTGCAAAATGGCTCTTGCCACTTTTGCCTACCATGATGATTCTTTTTTGAGTGGCCCCTACAGCTTTGGGAATGATTATGATTCACTGATTGGTAACTTGTAATCATTCTATTTAAACAATTTGTGAAATATCTAGAGCAAGGCACTGTGTTTTAGTCTTTGCATTTCCCTCTCAAATTTTCAGAGAAGGGACAGCTGTGTAAAGCAAAATGGGAGCGATGCCTTCCGGAGGCTCTGCTTAGGAGGAACTCTGTGGGGCTGGAGCGATGGCTGGGGGTGACAACACTTGCCTGGCATGCTAGAAGAGCCAGGTTGGAGTCACTGCACCACACAACTAAATGGAGGAAAAAATGAAAAAAATGAAAACTGATGAAAAAAATAAAACTTACTCTTTCTAAAAAAAAAAAAGTCACCTTGCATAGGATTGGCTGTGATGCATTTTTATGCAAAGCATTCAAATCTAATCTGAAGAATTTGTAATTGAAATCTGAAATATATACATGTAAGTGAACATAAAGGCATGTAGCAGTTGAGCAATAATTTAATGGTAACATAGTTAATGTGGGGTAGTCTTGAGTACATCACAGCAATCATGGTGCATGGTAGCAGATACCATTAATTGAACATCAGACCTGTATTGTTTCATTTAGCTCTTGGCACAACACTCTGAGCTAGAGTGAGTCCCATTTTACTAAAGGGCTAATAGAGTCTCACAGTAAGGACCTAACCACCCTAAGACTCATTCGGTTACTGACAGAGTAGGAACTTAAATCTAGGTTTGTCTACACCCAAATCTCATATGTTTACTTCCCTGCCTCCATAACCAAGTATTCAACACTGACCCTAACTATGAAGTGGAGATTGTATTTAACTGAGAACTATATATAGTGCATCAAATAATTCTCTAGAAAAGATGAAATGAATAATAGTTCTTAGAATGGAGAGATGATTCTGAAACTATTTGAGTAATAAGGAGGGAATTCAGCGAAATCTCAGAAAAGCAAAGCTATTTCTATAGCGAATCGTTAGTGAATAGCAGTACTATTTTTTTTAATCTTTACTCTTCTGTTCTTTATTATTTGTTCAACATCATCTTACACAATGAAGGGATTCGTTGTTTCACCTTCATACTTGCATACACAATAACGGAGCAGCCCAACTCAGTCCTGTGCAGGACCTCCCTGCTTTCACCCACACCCCAATCTTGTGTCTCCTCTGCATTTCCCCCATGTCACAGGTATGAAAGATCATATACATACGTTTCAATCATTTAGATTGCTATATTTATATGGCTGCCTAGGTATATTTTCATGGGTATCAAGTATACTCTTCAGTATTGAATATCCTTCTTTTCCCTCCCTCCCCTCCCTTCCTTTCTCCCCTGCTCCCTCCACAGCTATAGTTTCCACAGCTTATGTATTTCTTCAAATTTGGTAAATTTATTAAATAAACTAGACTAATTTTCATCCTGTCTTAGGTTTTACTCTAGCTTCCATATACGAGAGAAAACATTTAGCCCATAAATCTCTCTGTTTGGCTTGTTTCAATCAACATGATTTTTTTCCATTTCCCTCCGTTTAACTGCAAAAGCCATATTGTTCTTTCAAATGGCTTCGTGGAACTCCATTGGGTGTGTGTGTGGTGTGTATGTATATACATATCACAGTTTTTGGATCCATTCATCCAATGAAGGGCATCTAGGTTGTTTCAATAATTTAGCTATTATATATTGAGCTGCTACAAATACTGGTATAGCTGTATCTCTGTAATAAGCTGACTCTCGTTCTTCTGGGAAAATACTTAGGAGTGGGTCATATGGTGGTTCAATCCCTAATTGTTTGAGGAGTCTCCACACTGCTTTCCAGAGTGGCTGTAACAGTTTTCAGTCCCACCACCAGTGAGTTAGCATTCCTCTCTCCCCACAACTCCTCCAGCATGCGTCATTGTTTGTGTTCTTCATTTTTGCCATTCTGGCTGGAGTGAGGTGGAATCTCCCTGCAGTTTTCTTTTGCATTTCTCTGATTGCTAGTGATATAGAACAATTTCTCATATATCATTTGGCTCTTTGAACTTCCTCTGTTGAGAGTTTTCTGTTTAGTTCCATAGCTCATTTTTTGATTGGGGTGTTTGTGTTTTTGGTGTTTCTCTGAGTTCTTTGTATATTCTGGATATTAGACCCCTGTCAGAGATGTAACAGACTATGATTTTCTCCTATTCAGTAGGTTCTCTCTTGATGCTCTTGACTAATTCCTTAGCTGTGCAGAAGCATTTCAGTTTAATGACATCCAATTCATTAATTCTTGGTTTTAATTTTTGTGCTATGGGAGTCTCGTTAAGGATGGTGCCTACATCAATATGGTGGAGTGTTAACCCCATTTTATTGTCTAATAATTATATGGTTACTGGTTTAATTCCTAGTTCTTTCATGTATTTTGATTTGATTTTTGTGCAGGGTGAGAGATAAAGATCTAATTTCAGTTGTCTGCTATGGCTGTCCAGTTTGTCGAGCACCATTTGTTAAACAGGCTACCTTTCTCCAAGCTACATTTGTGCCCTCTTTGTTCAATATCAGATGGTTAAAGATTTGTAGGTTAGTCTCAGTGTCTTCTATTCTATTCCATTGATCTTCTTGCCTATTATGTTACCAATACCATAAAACTTTTGTTACTATAGCTCTATAGTATAATTTCAGATTAGATATTGTGATTCCTCCTTTTTTGTTCTTGCTATTTGTTTTGTTTGCTTAGTAGAGCTTTGGTTGTATGGGTTTCTAATTGTTTCAAATGATTTTGAGAATTGGTTTTTCTATATCTGTGAAGAATGGCATTGGTATTTTGATGGGGATTTCGTTGAATCTGTACGGTGTTTTCAACAGAATGGCCATTTTAAGTATATTAGATCTGCCTAACCAAGAATGTGAGATGCCTTTCCATCTTCTTAGATCTTCTTCAATTTCTTTCTTCAGCGTTCAATAGTTTTCATTGCAGAGGTCTTTTAATTCCTTTGTTAGATTAATTCCCAAGTATTTTATTCTTTTTGAGGTTGTTGTAACTGAAACAGATTTCCTGATTTCTTCTTCAGCAGAGTTGCTGGTGGAGTATAGGAAAGCTATTGACTTATAGGTGTTGATCTTGTATCCTGCCACTTTGCTGAATTCATTTTATAAGCTCTAGAAGTCTTCTGATAGAGGTTTTTCATTCTTCCAGATAAAGGACCATATTATTGGCAAAAAGAGGTAGTCTAACTTCCTCTTTTCCTATTTGAATCCCTTTGATTTCCTTCTCTTGTTTGATTGCTCTGGCTAGGTTTTAAAAGACTAAATTGAATAAGAGTGTTGAGAGTGGACAGCCTATTTTTAGTGGGAAAGCTTTCAGTTTTTCTCATTCAATTTAATGTTGGCTGTGGGCTTTTCATAAATGGCCTTGACAAAATTAAGGTATATTCCTTTGATCCCTATGTTCTCCAGAGTTTTGAGCATAAATGGGTATTGGATTTTGTCAGACCTTTTCAGCATCAATTGAGATTATCATTTGGATTTTGTCTTTAATTCTGTTAAAGTGATGAATTTCATTTATCCATTTGTGTATGTTGAACCAGAGTTGCATGCCTGGAATGAAGTCCACTTGATCATGATTATTATCTTTTTTTAATGGGCTTTTAGATGTGATTTGCTAGTATTTTCTAATGATATTTGCATATATGTTCATCAGGGATATTGGTCTGTAGTTTCCTTTCTTGATGCATCTTTGTTTGGGTTTTGGTATTAGGGTTATGGTTGTCTTATAAAAATTTTTAGGAGGGTTCCATCCATTTCAATGTCATGTAATAGCTCTTTAAGGAGTGGTGGTAATTCTGCTCTAAAGGTCTGGTAGAACTCAACTGAGAATCCATCAGTTCCTGGGCTTTTTTTTTTTTTTTTTTTAAGGTCTGTGATTGTTGTTTACATCTTGCTACCTGATATTGGTCTGTTTGGATGCTCAATATCCTTCTGCATCAGTTTGGGAATGTTGTATGTGGCTAGGTATTTGTCCATGTCCTCCAGATTCTCCAACTTGTAGGAGTATAGTTTTTCAAAATAGTTGCTTATAATTTTCTGGATTTCAGATGAATCGGTGATGAATCATTATTACTTCCGATTTTGTTGATTTGCTACATTTCATTCTTTTGGTGAGTTTGACTAGAGGTCTGTAAATATTATTTATTTTTTCAAAGAACCAGTTCTTTGTTTCATTAATTCTTTATATTTTTGTTTTTGTTGTTGTTATTGTTCTCAATTTCCTTGATTTTGTCTCTGATCTTGGTTATTTCCTGTCTTGTACTGGATTTGGGATAGGATTTTTCATCTTTTTGTACATATATGAGGTGAAGCATAATTTTATTAATTTGAGCATTCTTATGATTTCTTTCTGTTTTTTAATAAAGAGAGGGATAGTGAGAGAGAGTGAAAGGAAGATAGAGTTGTTTAGTCTGGATACTTCTTTGTTGATTTTTTTTGTTTTGATGATTTATCTATTGTTGATAAAAGTGTATTAAATTCCCCAAGTACTATTGTGTTGAGATCTATAAGTGGTTTAATGTCATGGAGTAATTTTTCAATATATTTGGGAATGTAGGAGTTTGGTGCATAAATGTTAACTATGGTTACATCTCCTTGATATAGCATTTCCTTAATTAAGATGTAGGGCCATCTTTGTCTCCTCTAATTTTTTTTTAAAGATAGAGAGAAAGAATCAATTTTATTTATTTTTGCTTCTGGTCTTTATTCTCCAACACTTAGTTGTGTATGTGGTGCTGGGGTTTGAACCTGGGTCCTCATGCTTGCCAGGCAAATGCTCCAACTGCTGAGCAATTACTCCAGCCCCAGCAGTACTGTTTTACATGTTGGATATTTTACATTCTTCTTCCTGTATTTCTTGCTGTCATTCAAATGACAGCTACTTTATTGAAGACCTGCAATTTAAGCAGTACAATATCTGTGTCTTAAATAAAGATAATAGGCAAATTACAAGATCAAAAGTAGTTGTTTGAGAAAGTGATAGTTTTTTCTTTCCTTTGATGTTTGTTTTAGCAATAAATGGAAAAATAATATTATATGTTAAATTTTTTCGAATGTAATACCAATTTTTAAAAATGCAATTTATTTTTTATGGTATCAAATAATTAAATAGGTTAGCTTTCCCCTCACTGGCTGCTTGGAGCAAGCCAAATCCTTTATGAGTGGGAGTTCCTGGGAGCTGGTGACAATCTCTTATTCTTCATTTTATGGGTTAGCTGAGTGTGGCTAATTGAGGTTACGTATTAAGTCTTAAGTTCACAAGTAAGTGGGTAAGCTAGACTTGAACTCAAGTATTCTGAAATTAAGATTTGAATGCCACAAAATCCCTTTGGTTTCTGTCTTTCAATGGACGATGTTTGAATGCTATTATTCTAATAAATACAGAGCAGCCTTTTCTGGATTCAGTAAGAATTTGATTTTAAAACAGTATGCTTACTTTGGATAACATTTTTAAAAAATTTTTACCTACCTCTGAACTCATTCACAACTAGCATTAAATTTCTCATTAAATTTAAATTCATTACTTTTCAGACCAATAAGATTTAAAACAAAAATAAACTAAGTACTCAGGAAGAGAACAAATAATCTGCAACATAAAAGTTAGCTTGGTTTAGAAATATATTTAATCTTTCTTCTTCCATTTTACCTGTTTTTCTGGTTACTAGAGTTCTGATGGGGTTAATTAAGGACAGATAACATGCAGATGTGAACATACTAAAGGGAATATTTGAGGAATTTTAAAATTTGCTTCCTGTGTGATAATTTCATAGTTAAGCCTATCTAGCCTCAGCAAGAAACAAAAGACCTTTGCATCTTTTTAGCTAGCCATTTGAATAAAACACAGGAACACCTGCTATCTGAGGAGTATTATCCTTCTTTGGAAGTACTCCATCTGTAATAAACTGTTGATATTTTAATCAAGATGACTGCATGCTTTAGGGAATTTAAATATTCTTAATTGAAGGCATTCAGATTATCCATTATGCAGTCATGATAGAACGCATAATATATTCAAGCCAGAAGTGGAGAAAAATAATGCATTGCAGGAGAGCTCTCCTGATAGAGCAACCTAGTTATGCTGAAAGACCATAATTAAATTAGTCCATTGTTTTATCTTGCTTAGTGGTACAGAGAAATTTAGAGCTGGTGGGGTTGGGTCCTTCAAAGTAAGTTTAAGCTATACATGAAGGTAGGAGTAAGAGGTTATGTTTCTTACCTCCATTTCCTACCTCCATGTAATATTTTAAGAAAATATTAGACCATGGACCCAATTTTTCTGACTTCTAATGTAGGGCACTAACTTGACTTCCTAGGAATTTTATCTAATAATTTCTGTATTCATTATGGAAGTACAGTCAGCCTCCCTATCCATGTGTTTGCATTTGTGGATTCAACCAACTGTGGATCAAAACATTAAAAGGAAATTTCATGTATACTAAACTGTGTGCAAGTTTACTAAACTGTGTGCATGTTTTTTTTGTTATTATTCCCTAAGAAATACAGTATAACAACTACTTGCATAGCGTTTACATTGCTAGAGATGATTTAAAGTAGATGGGAGGATATACAAAGTTCCATGCAAATATTCCTCCATTTTATATGAGGGACTTCAGCATTCATGGATTTTGGAATCTTGGGGAGCCTGGAACCAATCCCCCATTGATACTGAGGATGACTATAGACAAATAATTAAACAAAAGGCTAGGTGCCATTGCTTACTTAGAAGACTGTGCTCAGGGGCTGGAGCAGTGGCTTGGCAGTTACAACTCTTGATTGGTATGCTCAAGTACGTGAGTTTATTATTTTTTTTAAATCGATTCTCTTTCTCTCTCTCTCTCTCTCTCTCTCTCTCACTGTCCCTCTTTCTTTTTTTAAATTTTTTTTATTAGAAGTATATAGAGATACAGTTGAGGGGGAAACATTATCAAAACAGTAGAAATCAATATATATAAACTTTGTTATACAGGGGTAATGCCAAAACATGGATGACCACCTTGGGTTTTACCTGTTGCAGTTTCCCCCAGAAGAATTCATACGTTAAATAGGTAGCTTGTGGAGGAATGACATCGGCTTCTGGGATGGTTCCCCCATCTTCCCAATCTCCAGACTCCTATGAGTTCTTCATATACCCTCCCCCTCCCCATCCCCTTCCCTACACCTCCAAGCATCCTAGAGAGCCAACCCCCTATTACTCTGAAAGTCATTCAGTTTGAAGTTTTGTTAGGTTAGCTGTCTGCCCTACTGCTTCCCCATAAATTCTAGCATCAACAGATGAGAGAAACCATTCGGCCTTTGAGTCTCTGAGATTGGGAGACTTCACTAAGCATAATTCTATCCATCTCCATCCATTTGATTTCAAAAGCCATAATATCGTCCTCTCTAATGGCCAAGTACTATTCCATTGTATATATGTACCAAAGTTTTTGTATCCACTTGTCGAGTGGGGGGCATCTAGGTTGGATCCATAGTCTAGCTATAGTAAATTGAGCTGCTATAAACATTGATCAAGCCACATCTCTATAATATGCTGATTCTAAGTCTTTTGGGAAAATTCCCAGGAGTGGGATAGCTGGGTCGTAAGGTGGTTCTATCCTTAATATTTTGAGGATTCTCTACACTGCTTTCCGTAGTGGCTGAACCAGTTTGCAGTCCCACCAGCAGTGTAACAGTGTTCCTCTTTTTCCACAGCCCCTCCAGCATCTGTCGTTGTTTGTATTCTTCATTTTTGCCACTCTAACAGGAGTGAGGTAGTATCTCATTGAAGTTTTGATTTGCATTTCCCTCATAGCTAATGATGTAGAGCATTTTCTCATGTATTTGTGGGCGTTCTGGACTTCCACTGGTTGATATTTGATAAAGGGGGCAAAAGTATAGTGTGGAAGAAAGATAGCCTGTTCAACAAATGGTGTTGGAGAAACTGGACAGCCGTATGTAGACAATTGAAGCTGGATCCTTATCTTTCGCCCTGCACAAAAATTAAATCAAAATGAATCAAAGACCTGGATATTAAGCCTACAACTTTAAATTTACTAGAAACGAAGTAGGGTCAACACTACAGCTTATAGGAGTCAGCAGCTACTTCCTTAACAAAACTCCCATGGCTCAAGCTATAAAATCAAGAATAAATGAATGGGATACAATTAAATTAAAAAGTTTCTGGACAGCTAAAGATCTAGTCAAGAGCATCAAGAGAGAACCTACAGAATGGGAGAAAACTTTTGCCTGCTACACCTCGGACAGAGGGCTAATATCCAGAATATACAGGGAACTAAAGAAACTAAGTCCAAACTCACAAATAATCCAATTGATAAATGGTCTAAAGAACTCAAGTACGCGAGTTTAAACCCCAACACTCACATACACGGCTAAGTGTCTGAGCAATGAAAGCCATGTGAAAAACTCAATAAAAATTGATTCTCTCTGTCTCTTTCTCTCTCTCTCTCTCATTGTCCCTCTTTCTTAAAAAAAAAAAAAGAAGAAGAAGAAGAAGAAGAAGAAGAAGAAGACGACTATGGTCATTCTGGGCAAAAACTTTGCCCTGAATGTAGCAAACAGTAAGCCTTAACTATATTGCTTAAAGGTAAGCATTCTGTTATTCGCAGATACCCAGCTTCCCAACACACTCATGACAACCCTCACGTGAGATCTACAACTAGTTGATAATAATACATTTGTCTAACTACTACAGTATATCGGAGAGATTTTTTTTAAAGAGAGAAGTAATTGTAATTTTTGGTTTTTCATGTGATTTTCATCTCTTGGACACTTCATTGTGTACATGGTTCTGGGGTTCAAACTCTCGTATTCATGCATGCCAGGCAAGCTCCGTAACCACCCAGCCACCGCTCCAGCCCACTGGAGAGATTTTTTTTTTTTAGTGTATTTTGATTTCTTCAACCCACAGAATATTTAATGTTATTTCAGGCATATCATTGGCATTGGATTCATTATTTCAGAAAAAGGATGTAGAGAATATAGATAAAAAAGAATATGTAGAATCTGGATAGGGGCAAACCAGTTATGCAAAGAGTGACATGGATTTTGGACTGTAAATCAATTAAACTAAATTTTCAGTGTCAGAATTTAATTTTGCTTTTTTAGAATTGTTTCTATACCATAAAAATCTAATCTTCATAGTTTTAGAGGTAGAACAGTATTAGACTTGACCAAATGAATGAAGAAAAGGTGACCTGTGCCTCGTGTTTCAGGCTATATTCTTGTATGGTATGAAAATACACAGATTTTAAAGAAGTTGTCATGATGCCACTATGTTCTGCTTTATATAAATATTTTTTGTTCCTCCTGGAGAACTTTGGGCATGTTTTTGACTGAGACATTTCTTTTAAATTCTTTCCCCCTGTCTTTTACCTCTCTCAGAACCTTTACTGCTACTAAAGCAAGATTGCTAAGCAGACTTAGCTACAGAGTATCTTCTGTCAAAATGAAAAAAATTCTTCTTAGATGTTAACATTTCGTTTAATTGATCCCAGGAGTTTTTGCTTTAGAAGAGACTCACATGTTTAGTCCTGAGGAACCACGTTGTCACTACTATTGTTCTTATCTTTCATTTCCACCAGTTACTACTACTCTGTGATCACCTTGCACTGACTGATTCACTTTCCCATATAATGTGCTTTCTTTTGCCCTTATTAACTCATTTAATCTTCAAAAATCAAGTTGCAAGCAAGACTGTGTTTTCTTAACTTTTCAAACCATGAAATTGAAGTCCAGGTCACATAAAATTGTATAATCAGGATTAAAAGCCAATTCTAACTCCACTATCTATGATCTTAACCTTGTATTCAACTCCTGCCATTAGAATTTAAAACATTCTGGTACCTGGGAGGCAGAGATGTGACTGTCCATCAAAGTTCTCCAGGGGCTCTAAAATCATACAAGTGAGATTTCCCGAAGTATTAATTAATCCTGAGGGCTGTTTCACACATGTTAAGAGAGGAGAGGTGCTCCTGTGTATTGATCAGCTTCTGCAGTTTTATTTATTTTTTCTTTTTTTACTTAGTGTTCTAGTTGACAAATACTTATTAAACATGCTTGTAGGACATGGTATGATAGTTCAGTTCATGTGGACACTGTGTGTTGGTCAACTACGGAGATTTAGGTTATCCATCATCTCAAAAATGTATCATTTTGTTGTGATGAGAATATTTGGTTTCTAACTCAGCTTGTCATCCAGTAATAGAATTCTATTTATCTAAATCATTCTCCCTCATATCCAATTCAACTTTTTTGTGTGTTTACTAGGAATAGAATCCAGAGATGCTCACTGAATCACATCCTAGCATTTATTTTTTTTTTTTTTGAGACATGGTGTCACTAAGTTGCTTAGGGCCTCAGTAAGTTACTGAGGCTGGCTTTGAACTTGCAACCCTCCTGCCTCAGCCTCCTGAGCTGCAGGAATTACAGGTATGTGCCACCATGCTCAGCTATATCTAATTTAATTTTAAAATTTTAAAGTTGCATTATTAGATACAGGTTAATGTTGATGAGGAGAGAATGATCTCAGAATCAACTGAATTAATACAAGAATCAAAATATTTTTAGAAATACATTGTTAAAATTGGAATTGTGAATTCTTTATCAAGGACAACTAGAAGATGAAGTACCTACCTGTATTTCAAAGAACTGATAGGCCTAACCTAACTTTTTGAGATTCTCACAGTCCTGTAGTATGATATTAAAATAGCTTTACTATTGATGAGAGTCACCGGTAATGCTACTACCCATGATATGTTTCCCTTATCCACAAATTGAATACCAAACTTTACTTGAAATTAGTAAAAATAAAGATATATTTCTTCCTTCTTTGTTATAAACCTCTTGAAAATATATATAAGGATCCTGGAGAATGTTTAATTTTATAAGGCCATCTATCTTACAATGTCAGCCTTTACATTTAGTTAATAGTGACCACCAGAACCTAAGAAGGAGGAGGGGGAGGGAAAAATGGTCAGCAGGTACAAATTCCTCATAGAGGAGATAAGTTCTAGTGTTCCACTGCATAGCAGGGTGACTACAGTTAACAATATTGTATATTTGAAAAGACCTAAAAAGAGTATTCTAGATGTTCTTACCACAAAGAAATGATCAATGTTTGAAGGTGGGTATGCTAAATACCTTGATTTCATTATTATGAATGTATACATGTATCAAAACATCACACTGTACCTCATAAATATAAACAATTATCCTGTCCCAATTAAAAACAAACATTCTAAAAGTCAATGAGCTTTCTCCAAGTAGGATTTTTTTTACGTGTAAAAAGCAACTCAGCTCTCCAATACGGAAAAGCATGAAGTCACTAAGGTAACATTCATTCAAGACAAGTGCAGAGCAGACAGGGTAAATGGGCTGAGGGGCTGCCACAGCCCAGAGCTACTTCAGCTGGCCGGAATCAGGCCTGGAGCCAAGTAGAGTCAGCAGTCACCAAACTCGCTGCTAGTGGATTAACGGATTGAGAGATTTGTCACCCAGATTCAGTGATGTCTCTTCAAACATCACAAGTAATCACAGCCCTTGACTTTTAAAATCTCATAAAATCTGAGAAAAGAGAAGAAAAGCAATAGTGTCGTTTAAGTTTAATACCTAGTTTAAGACATAATTGGCCAATATCTTCACTAGGATACTGTTTATTTGCCCACAGAAAATTTGTAGGTGCAATTGTTATAAGCAGAATTGCTCTTTGTAGGAATCCTGAGAACCAGTTAAATTCAATTCAGCCTTTGTTTGTTTACTGATAGTATTTGTATTTTAACTATTTCCAACAAGTATACCATAATAAAACATTGTTTGTTTTCTTTTCTAATTTTTCCAAGAAATTGCCTGAACATTTTTTATCGTTTTTCCACACTAGATCATAGTTCTCTCTTCTCATCAATTAAAATTTGATGCATGCTCTATTCATTTCTGTGGAATTTGTAACACATGCCTCAACAAAAAGATTAGAATTGCTTATCAGTGAGCTGTTCACTCTGACTCATGTCCGTGACTCAGATGCTGGTAAGATTAGTGATCTGATTCTAGCAGTTATAAATCACAGAGTTGGAGTAGAATGAAAATCCCTATGCTTCACCTTTCATGTGTATTATCAAAAGGAGCAATGAAAATGGCAAAAAACCTTTGCTAACTTAGCTCTGTGTGGGATGAATAAACACAACAAATCTGTTTGTAATTTGGGTGATTTTAATTAAAAAATTTAAAACTCATTTGTAACAAGGAATAAATACTCAAAGTTACATTTCCCAGATGAGTGACTCTACATCTTCTATAGAAGTTAGGAATATTTTCATACATCTAGTATGTCCATAAAGGCCTTTGCTGTGATTTCCCCACTGTGGATTATGTGAATGATAAAAATAATTATGTACTATTATTCATTTATTTATTTATTTTTCTGTACTGGGCTTTGAACCCAGAGGTGCTGTACCACTGAGTCACATCCCAATCCTTTCCATTTTCTATTTGAGACAATGTCTTGCTAAGTTGTTGAGGTTGGCTTCAAACTTGTCATCTGCCTGCCTCAGCTGAGTTGCTGGGATCACAGACATGTGCCATCATCCCAGACTATAATTTAGACTGCTTCTAGCCACTAGTCCTTTAATTTGGACAGCCTTCCTCCACAAGTGCAGAGTTTCTAGCTCAATGCCAACTCTTCCCCTTGGTTTCCATTCTTTCATTCGAACATATTTTGCGAGCTTTTTCTGAGTAAAACCCCTTACTCCTAAGGAGCTTCAAAGTTTAGAGTGAACTCCCTGCCTGCAAAAAATATCGGTATAACACTGAGTTTTTCCATCAAACACTGAAGGAGCTCTCTCTCCTACCAACCAGAGTGTTTTTCAGAATTTAAAACTGTCCTCGTTCTGAAGCTGTCTGCTCTCTGAAAAGGTGGCTGTGACTTCCTGTGTAGCATTCCGATAGTTGAGTCTCTCTGAGTTTCATGATAGATAGTGGTAATGTGTTTCCACACCATCTAGTCTTTGTCTTTTAGTCTGTACTGCCCTGCATGATGACAATCTGTGTCGCAGTTCTCTTCTCCAATGACGAGATGACTTTCATGACCCAAAGTATGTGACTGTCTTGTGGACTCTCCTACCTCTAGCAAGCAGCACAGTGCCTGGCATGGAATATAAATATTAAGCACATTTTTAAAATTCATTGAAAGAGTACATGTACAGGCAGTACTGAATTAAATTCCAAGTATGTAGAAAAAGCCATCTAATATTCCATAAATGCAAAATCTGTTAAAATATTTGTGGATTTAAAATAAGAGGAAATAAGAAATATTTAAAGTGAATCTTGAGGGGCTGGAGCGGTGGCTCAGTGATTATGGTGCTTGCTCAGCAGGTGCAAGTACATAAGTTTAAACCCTAGCACCATGTACCCAACAAAGTCTCAGCAACAGAGTCTCCATGAAAACCTAAATAAAATTGATTGATTCTCTCTCTCTCTCTCTCTCTTTCACTGTCCCTGTCTCTTAAAAAAAAAAAAGTGTCAAGTGGATCTTGAAAGACAAGTTGAATTCGGATAAAGGAAAGAAGGGCAGGTATTTTTAATGAGAGATGGAAAATTCTAAGATACATTCAGTGAACCCTGAATTTACTCATTATCAGATAGTAATTGATATAATATTGATAATAATAAGATGAATAAGCATTTATTTTACTCCTAAAATTTTTATTATATGTTTTTAAAACTAATACTGTGAATGTGTTTTTATTTAACACAGAATTGCTTACTTTTATTGCTTTTGTAATTTTCATGGGCTTGTGACTTCGTCTTTTCTTTAGCTTTAACTTAACTTCACAACCATATTTTTTGAATAACATTAAATATTATATATATTCATTAAATTAGTTTTAGTTATCACATTTTACATGCAAATTAGCAATTTATATAAAACTAATAATAGCAAGATAATTAAATTTAATTTAAAACTTCTTAAATAGCAAAGGAAAAACATTAGAAAAATTAAATCCTTGAAGGTTATTTTAATGAACTTTTAATTTTTACTGCTAGATGTGCATTCAAACATTGTTGACATTACTTTATTTTCAGGAATCAGTGTAATGATGATTCAAATGACTTGTAAGATCACGTAACAACGTATAAACTTTTAATTTAGTTCTTTTAGAAGAAGTTACACAAAAAGTCAGAGTATCAAATGTAAATACCTTGATAATACACTCCATGGCAGCCAATAGGCATATAATGGACCCCTTCTGCGATATAAAGTTAAGATAGAGCCATCAATCAAGAGATGTTCCCCCAATCAAAGCCATCCATTTGCCCACTTATGTTGCAAACACTGTTTGCAATTTTTAAGATCTCCATATCAATGTTACCCTTGTGATCACTAAGAAAATCCAACAAGATTAAATTTTGAAGAATAAGACTTTTGGGGGTAGCAACAAACTTCGAAAGGCCGTAAACCACTGTGATATCTAAGATTTACTCTCCTAAGAGTAGTTTCAGACCTGGTAGGCACTATTGGCCCACGTGAAGAGTGTATGCCCTAATCTCTCTCCAAGTCCCATCTGTGGTGCTCTGGGAACTCACTCTCTCTCACGAGGGGCATTATCCTTCATCTTTTCGGAGAGCAAATTTTCCAAAATACTCGTCTAACTAAACTTGGTATTTGTCTTAACATATGTCTCATCCAGCAAACATGACCACATATTAAACACGTGCATTTGTCTTCTATGCTCCTAGGCACATCTTTTCCTTATCCTACCCTTTTAAAATCAATGTATTTTGTGACACATGGAAAGATTTCTTCCTGTTCTCTCTTCCACAACACATACCGTGTGCACGCACATACACACACACACACATACTTGGCATATCCAAATCTTGAACATCTTTCTAAGTATTCTCTCTTCTGGTGCTTAGAACTCTCTAGCAGTATCTTGAAGGTATGGTACAGTTACAGTCTGTCTTTATGTCCCCCATTATGTGTGGCTTAATATAGGCACATAACATATTCCCTAGAAAAACAATAAGACAGGTTCAAAATATTTTTAAAAGATTGAGTATAAATGGTAGAAAAATATGTAGATATATAATAAAATAATTTATTAAGTAAAAGATTTGTAGGAAATTTTTAAGTGAGAGCTGGCGATGGAATTAGCTATTCAGTGTAGAAAGAATTAGGTTCTGTATAAAAATACTATTTTCATGGTACTGATTTAAAGCCTTATATTGTGGAGTGGTCAATATTACTCCCTCAAGAATGGAAAAATAAAAAACTATTGAAAGTGGACTTGGCTGAATTACTATTTCTTTTTATGAATTAGACCACCTATTTATGGATTTCCTTTATGAACCAGACCATGTGTATTAAGGCTTTGCCATAAGAAATTCTGTAAATAAATCACAGACAGCTTTGTTATGGCTTTCAAGTGCAGATGAATTTCATTTTCCATCCACATTGTATCCTTTACTGCATCCCAGAGATGACCGTGGCACATTGCCGTGTCCTCCTCAATGCCAACCTGTTGAACTGCCAACCTCAGTGCTTCAAATTTATAAGCTGGGGTATCATTATTCTGAGTGCTAGCAATTGAAATGACAAAGAAGCTTGAGGTTAAAAAGAAGGGTAAAATAATATTTTATGTGAATTCATGGGTTTCTTTTCATCAGCATTCATGAGCCTCAAGGATTTTAAGGGTCATATTTTTAATGTGTTATTTTGACTCTCTTTGACTTCACGGGACTGAAGGAGGTCATTCAGTGAATAAAATCTTACTACAGTTAGAAGTGAATTTGACTCCTGAATGGTTAGAGAGTGGTGAAAAAATTCAGTCTTTTTTGGTTTTACATTTAAATTCATTTTCAGAAAATCCCCCAAATTATATGGTAGAACATTGAAACGAATGACCTTATTGGCTTTGAAGAATGGAGGCTCATTTATCTTTGTACTCAATACAACACACTCACATTGACAAACATAAATCAGCATTTCAAATGCATTGAACAAGCTAAGCTTTTTGCAAAGAAATTTTGTTTCTTTTCAGTTTTTTAAAATGTCTGAGCAGATGATAAATTAAGAATATAAATAATCAAAGTTAGAGGAACATTTTTCCCTTTCCATTTTGTTTCTGCATTTGACAACAAATTATAATAGGAACATCCAAATGAAACATTTGCAATTTACTGTGTTTACTTAGATGTGGAAAGACTATTAACAGTTTTATTTTTATAGATATATAGTTAGTAGTGATTTTAGAATGCATTTATGTTTTATTATTAGTACTCTATTCATACAGTGCTAATAAACATCATTTGGGAGAACTCATAGAATAATTTGAAACAGTTATCGCAGTAATTTAAAATTGTTTTTAAAGTTTGCAAAATGATTAAGGGAAGAGCACTGACCCGCAGCTCAAGGTAATTCATCTTTGGCTAAGATGTAGTACCATCTATTTCTTATTAGAACATCTGATATACGTTGCTTCCTTGAAAATTGCATTTTTTCTCTAACTTTCCAGCCACAAATATAGGTTTTTTTCCTAAGTAGAATAAATACTGTTAAACTTCTAAGAAGAATTTATTTAGTTAAAGAAAGAGAGAGTACAGTGAGAGAGAGAGAGAGAGAGAGAGAGAGAAACAGAGAGAATCAATTTTTATTTAGTTTTTCACATGGCTTTCCTTGCTCTGACACTTAGCTGTGTACATGGGGCTGGGGTTTGAACCCATGTACTTGTGCATGCCAGGCAAGCACCGCAACCACTGAGCCACCGTTCCAGCCTCCAAGAAGAACTTATTAGTGCAAGCATATCCAGAAAGCAAGCGGAACCCTCAAATCGTCAAGTCGTAGTACATTGTTAGAATGACTGCCAAACCTAGAGTCATTTCATTTCATTTTCTTTTTTTTTAAGAGAGAAAAGGACAGTGAGATATAGAATCAATTTTTATTTAGTTTTTTTCATGTGAATTTTGCTGCTCCAATTCTTCATTGTGTACGTGGTGGTGTGGTTCGAACCCATGTACTCATGCATGCCAGGCAACCACCGTAACCGCTGAGCCACTACTCTAGCCCCATTTCATTTTCTTAGTTCTCTGGGGAAGTGGTAGTTCTATATTATATCCTATTTTACACACATGTAATACAAATGCTTAAAATTCTGTTTCTGAAATACTTTGTTTTCAAAGACCCTGCTTCAGAAAAGTTCTGTTAACTTTAGCAACTTCAGTGTGAATGTCTAGAATCAGAATCATTACACAAGGCAAAGCACACAATCCATCCATACATTTCTTCTCATATATGATTGTCTCTCTGAAAGTATATGGAATTCTAATTCTATATGCAGTTAAGAAAAAGTAAAATTCCTTGTAAGTTCAATGGAAATACATGGCCAATGTGTGGATTCATGAAGATAACTAGCCTTTAATTCAGTAGATATTTTATAATGACACCAAAAAAAAATCAATCCTATGAAAGGTAAAATTTGTGGAAATAATCACAACTTAAAATGAGACATTAGATGTCTTTTATATGCATGTATGACATTGCCCTTATTTTCTTAATATTTCTTAATTTGACAAGAGCACTCGAGACATCTTTGTTGTTATTGAGGCGAGAAGTTAGAAATACTAATGGGATGTAGAGAAAGCAGTATAAACAAAATCATTACGTTTTGGAAATTTATGTCTAACAAGAAAGGCTACCCTGTCTTCCCTTGAAATACCACCATTCTCTGGTATTTTTGAGACTATTTTTCAAATCATCACTGAGTGACTCACTTATAGCTGCTTCTCAACACAGACTTTCTTTCTCCCTAAATTCCTAACAATAGCTTTGGTCAATGACTATTTTGTTCTGGTTGCTAACTGAGAATCTGAGTTCCCTGGGTTGAAAATCTGCTACAATTCCCATGCTGCCTTCAACAAAGAAAACCATGTTGTGTTTTGGTCTCATTAATTAAATCAAAATACAAACACCAACATAGTGCTCATGTGTATTTCATAGTCTTTCACAGAAGGATTGAGCTAACCTATACTTTAAGGTAGGAAAGAAAACTAGAAATAGAATAGGACTTTACCCTGAATACAAAAGAAAGAAAATCTTTCACACATATATTTTCTCCAGTGCAGAGTTTCTTGCCTCTCTCTTTTGCTTCAGTCTTGGAGTCTTTTCAAGAAATCATGTGCTCTATTCTTCCAATGCATAGATAGACTCCATTTTCAAATAGCTCCTCCCCTATACATAAAGGTCACTCGTGCCTTCGAATGCATTCTCCTCTTTTGTAACTAAAGCCATAAAGACACAACCTCTGCAGTTTGCTTCCCAAGGTGGAACATGGTGGCAGAGTTGGCTTTCAGATGTGATGAAAGATAACTGACCATGAAGCAAGAGAGCCTTGGATTTGATTCCCAATTCTGCCATTTAGAATTTGGACAAATTAGCATCTATAAGCTTCTTTCTCTGCATATATAAAATGATGGCCATAATATGAGCTACAAATAGCTGTTAGAATGCTCTAATAAAGGGTAAGTATGTGCTTGAGAAACAATAAAGTATTTAAAAATTAATTTGTGCTATTAATCCCTCATGAAATTAACATAGAGAAGGGAGAAAAAATAAAACTCAGAGAATTTATTTTTGCTCTTCTGTTAAAAATTAATTAGACAATATTAGTAGATATATCATTTGCTAATGTGTGACCTGGTGCTTTCTAAATGGGAGTTTTCCATTGCTTTTCCACCGAACACCCTTCCCTTTTAGGGCTGAACTCAC
The DNA here is from genome assembly GCA_004027875.1 of Aplodontia rufa. Taxonomy (NCBI): domain Eukaryota; kingdom Metazoa; phylum Chordata; class Mammalia; order Rodentia; family Aplodontiidae; genus Aplodontia; species Aplodontia rufa. The sequence goes on along the minus strand of PVKS010005400.1, from coordinate 60,831 downwards.
CCTAGGTGTTTGTTCTCACACATTGCCTGGCTGGGCGGCTGTGTGTAGAGCTTTGTTCCCGTGCTCACTGATATCTGAGCCATGATGAGATCTGTCAGACTTCAAGCTTAGAGCAGAACCTACCATTGTCGGCTTCCCACAAGCTGGCTAAAGGTGTCTGTCATTTAGAGATAATTTTAGAAAAGCAGGATGTTGTCAGGGAGTAAGTTACTCATAAAAAAAAAATATCCAGGTTCAAATAAGATGTTTGTTTTCAAAACAAAGAGCATTGAGATTTGATGACATATTCCATTAAAAAACATTGTCCTTCTTCTCTCATATGGCGGATGTTCGATTCATCACCATATCTAATAGACAGAACACGATCGTGAAGGAATGCTGCCCACAGTCCATTTAAGAGCTCGTGCTATGAAAACATGCATCCTGGCTCTGTGCTGAGAGGGCCAGTTCTCCATAAAAGCACCAAACGCAAGGAGAGTATTCATAGGGTTAAGATGATATTAGATTTTTAAAAATTTTTACATATATAACAGTGGTGTCTACTTTTCACTTCCAAACATGTATTGCTTTCTATTTTACAAAGAGAGAGGTCTGTCTTCCTGATGAAATCTAACTCTTCTACCTCTGGTCTTCTTCTACCCTCATCCAAAGATCTGACTTCTTGTGAATTAGACTAAATCATAAGATTTAAGTTTCATGACCTTTATTCTCGAATACTGTACAGTACTGATGCCCTTATAAATGAGCTCCTACATATTAGAAAGACTAAGGGCTGAAGAAGTGATTTAGTAGTATCATGCTTGCTTGTCATGCAAAAGGATCCAAGTTCGAACCCTGGCACTACATATACAACTAAGTGTTGGGGGGAAAAAACAGATAAAAAAATAAAACAAAATTGATTCTTTCTCTCTCTCTCTTAATAAAAAGCATAGACTAAGGGTGAAAAGATATAAATGTTTATGAAATCAAAAATAGAATATAAATACCCAATGAACACATTTAAAAATGCTGTACTAATGTAATGGTAAGGATCATGCAAATCACAACTGCAATGAGATGTCATTTCATGCCCAAGAGTTGAGCAAAAATAAAAATCAATACCAAGGATTGTCATGGCTTTGGAATAGGCAGTGAAAGTTCCCTGAATACTTTTGGTGGGACTATAAATTGGTAAAACTATTTTGGAAAATAATTTGGCAATAAGTAAAATTGAAGGCACACATATCCTATTACTTAGCTATATTTCCCCTTTGTATATTCTCTAGAAAAATACTTGTTACTGCGTCCGGGAAACATAAACAAAAGTATTCAAAGCAGAGAGTTTACAAAAGCCATAAACTATGACCAGCTCAAATGTCGCTCAGTGCGGGGAAAAACTGAATATGGTTTGTTCCCGTAGCATAAAAGGGAGGTCAAATGTCAAACGTTCTCACATGGATTCTCTCCATCAGCACAAACTGATTTCCACTCTTCATCCTTCACTTCAACTTTGAATCGCTAAGTTGTTACAAAGAATCACGTAGTCTATCCTTCCAGTAAATAGATTCCATTAAATAATGTGTGATATGTTCAGACAATTAAAATAATATCTTACTAAAGTATATTTGCTAATAAAAAATTAAAAAGTATACCTAGGAAATGGGCAAAAATTGTGGAGAGACATTTCATTGGGGAGAATTCAGAGATGTCAAAAACAAACAAAACATGGAAGTTGAGATATAAGCTACATTCACAATAAAATGCCACCACATACCTCTCAGAAAGACTAAAATTGTAACAACGTCAGCAGAGATACTGGGTCATTTATATATTGCTAGTGAGAATGTTTAACAATTTATTTTCAAAAGCAACTAAGCATGCAACTACCATATGATCTAGCAATTTTATTCCTAGTTGTTTATTCTGGAGAAATGAAGGCTTAAGTTCACATAAATACTTAGATGTCCAAAGTATACAGCAGCATTATTTGTAGCAGCTCCAAACTAGAAATAAGCCATATGTACTTCAGTGAGTCAAGTGTTTAAACTTACCTTGGTTGATCCATGTCATAAAATGTGATTCAGCAATAAAATGGAATAAGTTATTGGTATACGCAACAGACTAGATAAATCTCCAAAGAGTTACACCAAGCAAAAGGATGATTCCCAAAGATTACAAATTGTATGATTCCATTCATAAAACCTTCTTAAAGAGACAAAATTGCAACAAATAGAAAACAGATAACTGATTGCCAATAGTTAAGGGTACGGGTAGGGATGGGAGAGAAGTGGGGAGGGGTATAAAAGGACAACCTTTTATAGGATATGAGCAATCTTTATAGTGACAGTTATGTCTGTTGACTATATTAATGTCAATATCCCGGTTGTGATATTGTACAATAGCTTTCTAAGGTGTTACCATTGGAGCTTTTGGAAAAAGCTAATCTTGGAATCTCTCTGTATAATTCTTAAAACTGCTTGTGAATCTACAATTATCCTTAAATAAGAAGTTTAATTAAGATAATTGTATGTTTTTAAACTTAAATCCTAATGATGGTTTTGTTTCATTTTTAAGCTTTATAATTTTAGTATCTAAAAGCATATCTGTCATCTAAATTCAACATTCAGATCAGATTTGCAGAAGCTGTAATTCATGACATCATCATCAGACAGACACCAAAATAATCTTAGTTTACTACAATTCATATTTTAATTAATTAGTAGCTTGTTCTGTGTCTGTTTGAAGTTATGTCCTAAAATTAAAATATAAATCACATTGCTGGCTGCTTACAGTTTCTTGCCAATTTTACCCCCATTTAAGTCGTTCTTTTAAAAAATTAGAAATGTAATATTTGTACACTTTTTCTTCACCTATTGACATTATTTCATGTCAAGCTTTCAATTTTAGGTAGCAGCAATGTAAATGATTTTTGATATTTTGTATGCAAGTTCAAATTAAACTTTTAAAAAACTATTACAAACTACTCTAAATGAACCTTGAAGCAGTCCTTATTCATGTCAAGTCTGGAAAACACATTTTTCTCACTACTTTAAAAATGTAGGTGAACTAATTTGCACTAGGAATGAAGCTGCAGTCAGGTATTACAAACCAAATGATTTGAGCATAGTACAAACCTAGTTCTCGACCTTTGAAGATCTAAATTAAATCTCTCAGCTAAGTATGAGCATTGTGCATTTCAGGAAATAACCTTCATAATCAATAGTGGGAGAGTAGAACCACTCAGAAGCTGATGAACTAGCTTCCTTCCTTCCTTCCTTCCTTCCTTCCTTCCTTCCTTCCTTCCTTCTTTCCTTCCTGTTTAACGAGGACCCACTTTAAGCCAAACTGGGAATAAATGTCACAGCTTAAAAGCAAATACATGATTAATGCAACATTTTAAGAATTCTATTTAGTTTGTAGGATAGTTCAAAGGTCACAGACTTAAATACAAACTCTATAAAAAATCAAACCCATGTATAATAACATGTAGAAAAGAATCTACTTGGCATAAATGTTTCCTAGCCACATGATAGTCCTTCTTGATAAGATATATGACCATAAAATTATTTTTCAAAATGTTTTTCATTCACTCTTTTTTAATAAACATACTACCATTTCTCTAGGAAACTATTTCCAATGAACATATGATTAATATGACCAGTTTTGACATGTTTTGATTAAGTTAAATATTGGGCCACTGTTTTAGGTGTCTCGGGTAACAATATGTGGAAGAAAGAGTTTTTAAAAGTGTGCCGTAGCAATCGTCCATGATGGTATAAGAACCAATTTTGAATATATAAATGCTGGCTTGTAAGAAGATATTATTGGACTCCTTCATCCTACCAAGATACAAAAACCACAAACTAAAATAGTTGGACTTGCTAAAACTTATACCTGGCCCTATAAACCAGCAGTAGCAGAAACAGCACTTACTAGTATTCTTATGTTTCAATATTATCCAAAAAAATATGTAACATATAACAGGCAACTAATAAATGTGTCAATAGAATGTGGAACAATAAATGGCAGCAGTCTTACTCCTCTCTTCCTACAAACTAGGCACTCCCCTACCTGAATATAAACATATGATTTAATTTCATCCTAAAAGGCATTGTTTTTATGTACTCTTATTCAGCTGAGATAATAAAGTTACAGAGCATTCACTAACTTGTTAACGTTGCGCTTGGGTGGTTGGGTTGGGATGTAATTTCAGAAAGCTTAACTGCAGGATTCAAGTTCCTAAACACAAGCTCAGGCTGCCTCTCGTGTTGCGGTACTCCGAGGCTTGCAAAATCCACCCTGAGCCTTCACTAAACACCTGGCAGTAACCAGCTGAGGGGCACAGTGTTTTTCCAGAATTATTTAAGCTTACCAATAATTTAGAGTTTAGTAAGAGAAAAATTTACTATGTAAATTGCAAGCATATTAAAAAATTTAAAGTAAGTATAAAGCTTATGAGAGAACTGAGTATACATTCATTTTTAGATAATTTTTGTTGCACATTGATCATTGCTTATGAAAATTATAAGATATGCAACAGCATTAAATAGTTTATAATAAAATTTTTCTCTCTTAAAGAGGGCAAATGGGTTTGGGCTGATGCAAAGTATCTGCATAAACTAAATACTTAATGAGATATTGTTGGAAAACTGATTGATGAATCAGGAATGAAAAGAAAAAGAAAAAAAGTTTGTGACGGAAGTCTTATGTGGTCCTAAAAAGCCTCTGAAATAACTTGAAAATTCAGATTTTTATGATAATTATATGAGACATCCAACTATATATTATTTGTACAGTGGAAAGATACACAGATTACAAATCAGCTTTAAGGCAAGCATAGGACACCTGGAACTTTAAGGTGGAACCTGAAATCCTATGAGAAGATAGTAATGACATCCAGACTCCTGAAATGGACTTATGAGTCAAAATGACACACTGAAGTTGAAGTGGGCCACCAGGAGGCATCAGCCTCCCTCAAAACCCAGATTCACCATTACACGCCTGCTTCTCCAGCTTGCATATGGTCATCTTTCTCTAAGCACCAAAAGCAAAAACAAAAAACAAAAAAACCTGCTCTCTGTCTCACGAAGTTGTTTTGGGCCTTGCTAGGTTGCTGAGGCTGGTCTGAACATGTCATCCTCCTGCCATAGCCTCCTGAGTTGCTGGGATCATAGGCCTGTATCACTAGGCCTGGCTAAATGGAGGCTTTAAAATGGAACTCAGCAAATTAAAAATGCTTCCTACATATAGCAAACATTTTATTTTGCAGAGGAAGGAAAACAATCCCTGTGTGATGCATTTTATTCTTAAAAATTGAATCTTTGAAAAGAAAATACTGGTAAAGAGTGATGGTGTGGTCCCTCCTTAGCACAAGATGTGTGATAGAATCGAGTACTGAATATATGACCTGGTTTATCCGCTTCATGTCACAAACTCAGCGCAGAAATGCAAGCATGCTAAACCTGCCTGACTTTGTAGTCCTAGATAATGATAAACTACTACTAAATGGTTTTGAAGTTAGGAAGTATTAATAATTTCATGCTGATTCTAGTTTTCAAATTACCTTTAACATTTTAAGAACGTGTCTATTCGTGCATCATGCATGACATTGGGTTCATTTTGACGTAAGCATACATACATGGAACATAATTTCCTCTACTTCAGTTTCCAGTTCTCTCCCTTTCTCCCCCTTCCTCACTCCGCTTTTACCTTCCTTTTCTTTACCGGTCTTCCTTCTGTTTTCCTACAGTATTGTTTTGTTATTATTGTTGGGTTTACTTTACCTGCTACTTTATAGATACATATAATTGCGAAATTACTGTGGTGTATTCATCTATGTACTTAGCATATTTTGGTCAATTTCTTTCTGCACTTCCTCCCCATTCTCCTCCGTCTTCCATCCCACTCTATTCCCTTCCTGTTCTCCACTGATCTTCCTTCTGTTTTTAGGGACTCCCTACCTTCTCCCCTTATTTGGCTTTAGACTCCACATATAAGAAAACATTTGACCTTTTTTTCCCATTCATCTGTTGACAGGCACCTAGGCTGGCTCCATGATTGGCCATTGTGATTTCTTCTGTTTGTATTTGCGTGTTATAAATTAATGTGCTTTGTATCACTGTAGTATGCTTGTTTTGGTTCTTCAGGATAAATACCAAGGAGTGGGACGGCTGGGTCTTATGGTATTCTATTCTTAGTCCTTTGAGGAATCTGTTTACTGCTTCCCAAAATGGTTGTACTAATTTGGGGTCCCACCACACATGTGTGAGTGAACCTTTTTTGCCCACATCCTCACCAGCATCTATCATTTGTATTCTTGATAATTTCCATTCTAACTGGAGTGACATGCAATCTCTAGATAATTTTGTCTTGCATTTCCCTTATTGCAAGGGATAGTGAACATTTTTTTGTGTAAATTTGTTCCCTTTGGGAAGTGTCTACTTAGTTCTATTGCCCACTTATTGATTGGATTATTTGTTTTTTGGTGTTAAACTTTTTGAGTTCTTCATATATTTTGAGTATTGATCCCCAGTGAGAAAAATACCTGGCAAAGATCTCCCATTCTGTAGATCTTCCATTCTCTCCTCACATTCCTTTTTTATTATTGCTACATAATGATGGAATTTGTTGTCACATATTCATACATGCACACAATGCAGCAATTTAATTTGGCCAACATCCCCCCCAGGACTCCCCCAGCTCCCTCCTCTAATCCCCTTGTCCCTTGCCTCTCTTTCTGAGGCATGTATTTATTCTAACATACTCAAGTATATGATGTAATTCTTATACCTATGAAAACATGTTATTTTAATATATATGACAATAGTATTTACAATGACATACTTATAAAAGCTTGGAGTGTACTTTGTTTAACTCAGTTCTACTATTTCCCCTTCCCCTCCCTTGCATCGACCCCCTGTTCTTTTTAGATATATTTGACAGTAGGATGAACATTAACATTTTTATAAAAGCATGCAGTATAATTTATTCTAATTTAGTCCCCAGTAATCCCTTCCCCCTCCCCACTTTCTGTTCCCTCTACTGGACTTCTTGTTATGTTATGTACTAAATAGCTTTTGTGTGTATGTGACTGGTTGATATATATGTTGATGAGATTCACTATGATATGTTTATATATGAACATGAGCAAGTTAAGTCTGATTCTTTCTGGAAATTTCCCTATTTCATTCATTACATTTTTTTAAAAAGAGAGAGTGAAAGAGAGAAAGACAGAATCAACTTTATTTATTTTTTTATCTGATTTTCACTACTCTGACACTTAGTTGTGTACATGGTGCTGGGATTTGAACCCAGGTCTTCACACATGCTAGGCATGTGCAATACCATTGAGTCACTGCTCTAGCCCCTCATTCTTCACATTTTTATTTGGTCTCCTTTGCTGTTGATAATCAGTGAATTCTTTAGGAAATGTTCAAGTGTGATTTACAAGTGTTGATAATCAGTGGCATAAATTGCATCTTCTAAGTCACCTCTTTCCCCAAACACTCTACAGGTTCACATTTTCCTAGACAATTGGAGAATTCATGAAATTTCTTCAAAATTTTACGAATATACATCTTTCTATACAATAATAAAAAGAGCAGAAAATTATCTTTGTGTAACTCTTTACTATAAGCCAGACACTTCAGTTCTCAAATTGATAACAAAAGTTCCCTAATATGTAAATAGTTTATCGCCAATAAGATCATCAGCAAATCAACTGGTGGAAACTGTAACAGTTTTGTTTCCGTAGAAACAATACTATAAATCATGTTTTGTTTCACCAACTAGTCTATAAAATGCTGTTTAAATCATAAGGTACCTCTGTTTGAAATTAATATAATAGGCATAGAAACCATCTTTTTTTGCCTTAAACACCAAAAATATAATTAATCACATGGGACAATCAACATAATCTACTGAAGCACAAAATTTTAATGAGGTATAAATAACTAAAGCTAATTGAAAATATGCCTTGAGTAAAATAGATTTTTAGATTTACTTTTGGATGTTAGCCATTGAGAAGAGCTAAATTTATGTGGGAAGTAATGAAGTAGATGGGCAAACAGATGCTGGCACTGAGGGGATTTCATGGGCAATATCTAAGCCCTTGAGCAGTTATGGTTCCTCTCTGTCTACTTTTAGGTCAGTTCTTACAATTCTACTTTTCATTAATTGTGGGATATTATTCATCCCTACATTTATATTCATTTTATTTATTTATTTGGATTATACTTGAAAGAACTATTTATCCAAGGCTCAACATTTCATGGTTAAAATTCCTTCTTTCTCTCCCTTGGATTAATTTTTTATATTCTAGTTTTATATAATTTTCTCATTGCATTATTCTCTCTTCTTTTTTCTTTTCCATACTGTTTTACTGTGTTTCTCTAACTAGACATCAGGATGTATCTGATCTCAGAGTCCTAGGTCTTTACAAGGACATGTGTGGCCCTGTAGTCGGCCCCCACCATCGTGAAAGACTCATTCTCCTAGCAATTCTATCTTAAAGCCAACTCCTTTATCCTAGAGGTATAAAGTAATGCACAGGACATAAAATGTTTAGGAGTTCTAGCAACTTGCTCAAAAGAACTGGTCATGGGGCCCATCAGGCTCTTACAAAAAGATGACATACCTTCTAAACTAGAAAGGTAGAATTGGAATGTGAAGAACCAGACCCCCAGATCAAGTATCGTGGGTGTAAAAAGGTGATTCACCCACTGAACATAAAGGGTGCCCTAAAGGAGGTGGGCTGTGAGCAGGCCTGCGTGGGTATAGGAGCCCCAGTGGGACTGTCAGCCAGCATTCACACATTAATAAAACATGTTCATAAAAGGATTCTTCTTCTTAGGTACTGGTCATACCTTCAGATTAATACTGAGTTTGTTTTCATTTGAATGAAGGTGGTTATGTAAACTTTTCATGAAAATAATTAATGATAATGTGATTCTCTTTCTGAGTTATTAAACAAAATGAACAGTTTATAAAGATAAAATACCTCTAATTTTTGAGTAGCTATTGGTTAAGATGACTTATATTTTCATAAATAATGTCATCTTAGGTTTTCTTCAGGCTAATTGATTAGCATATGTAAACATACATGGCAATATGGGATTTCTACATGTGGAGGATACTGGAAAGCAGGGTTGTTCTTAGTAGGACACACAGATTCTCAGATCACTTTGATGGTTGGGTTTTCACATTCATGAATATGCTCTTTTAAGAAAGGTTCCAGATGCGGTGTAATGTTATACAACCTAAGGCATTTACAAAGATGTATTGGGAAGGGGGGGAAAGGGGTAAGGATGGGTAATTGGAGGACCTTTGGGGTAAATCTAATTTTCAGAATTTATATATACATATATATTATATTATTTCATTAGAAGTTTGATTGTTCAACAAATTATTTCTGAATAAAAAAAGGTTCTAGAGAATAAATAATTTCAGCAGTCTTCACATGATAACTACTTCTAAGAAGACACTAGGACAGCTTTCATAGTAAATGAAAGAAGTAGAAATTTTAAGAATTGAAAAACCTTGGCAGTGTAGTACTGCCAATGGGAAACTGTGTGTTGATGGCCTCTAAACAATACATCTTTTTCTCTGTGTAGTTTATACATGCATTCCAAACATTAAGAATAGGAATTGGTATAGAGAGACATTCAGTTATTTATCTGCTAAATAAAGAGATCTCTTAAAGATAAAAAATACAGTACAATGAAGAAAATTTTGTGTTTTATTTCTGACTAAAACCAAATTATATATCTTTAATATATATATATGTATATATATGTATATATTTAGTGACAGGGGAGGCAAGTCCTAGTTGCTTGTCAACTAATTTGCCTGACTTCCAGAGAATACATGTTTTAGTCAGTTTTTTCTCTTCTTCTTCTTCTTCTTTTTTTTTTTTTTTTTTTGGTAATGCTGTGACCACAAAACCTCACAAAAACCATTTTAGAGGAGGAAAAGTTGGTTTGGCGATCATGGTTTCAGACGTATGAGATGATAGATGTCCAACTCCATTGCTCTGGGCCTGAGGTGAGGCAGAACATCAGGGAGGAAGGGTGTGTTGGAGGAAAACAGCCCAGGACATGGGAATCAGGCATCCGAGATAGCTCCACTCACTGGGTGCAAGATATAAACCCCAAAAGTACATACCTAGTAGCCCACCTTCTCCAGTGTTTCCCCACCTGCCTGATTGCTAAACGAACAGCCAACAACCGAATCCTTTCACCTCTAAACTTTCCTGCAGCATCTCTCGCACGAGCTTTTGGGGAACACCTCATATCTCAACCACAACAATACTGAAGTCTTTGTTATAATCCACACATGATTATTGCATCAGATTTTTAAAATCCGAAAGTTCTCCTGAATCTTTGGTTTGAATCAGGTCAAATAAAAAAGACAAAACATGATAATAGTAGCGCCAGTTAAATTAAAAGCAAGTTACAAGGAAACAATGAATCCTAAACACTTGTCTGGGAACCATCTATATGCCAGTCACTCTCATTTATTAATACTTAGGTTTTCCTGACCAACGCATGTCCTTTCCTCTTGTGTGGTTTTATATGTGGTCGGCTTACAATGATCTTAGTTCTCGCAAATGAAGAAAATTCTTGTACACTTCAAAACTGATGAATGTTACACTTCTCTGGAATATTCTGGTCCAAAAGAATAGTCTTTGCATTGTTTTCATGCTATAATTGTGGTACAGTGTTGCACTTTATGGTGATCTGTTCTAATAGATGCTGAGTTCCTGAAAGGCAGTGAACTCTTCTTATTCATCAACTTGGGTCAGGCATGATAAATGTTTATTGAGTGGATCAATGCAGTAAATGCCATCCTGCTAATAGGAATGGAAAAGTGAATAAAAATCAGACATTAACTATAATGTCACTTTGACTGTCCTCTATTACATGGAAAGATAAAAGCCATCTTCAAAGGAAGGGTAATCATATGTTTGTTTTCATGGCATTTGATTTGTGGGATCACTGTTCTCAATATCCATTATGAAGAACAGTGGAATCAGTGTCCTTATTAAGGCACCTGTATTTCCCACTTAAGTTTTCAGAAATCCATGGACTCCACTCCATTTAATCCAGTTGCAACTTGATGAGGAGCATGTTGTTTTTAAAGCCCTCTTATTAAGTCGCTTCAATTCTTCTGCTTCCTGGGTCAGATCTTTATCCCCCAACCTGGATAGCAATATCATAAATAAAAGACATCTTCTTAGATAAATTTCCAGAGATGACTAGATATCCAATGAGTGTAGAGCAGAAGGGGTGGCATGTCACAGAGGACATGGAAGTGTGATGTGGAAAAGACTCGTGTGCATTTCATTTTCTGAAAAAGCGATTCCACTTTTCTCTTGAGTTTTCAATTGTTTTTATGGTATTCAGCAGAACTTACCTGAACACCTCTCCATTATAAGTGCAGAATGGCTGAATCTTCTGGTCCAAAATTGGCTCTGCAAAGATAAAAATAAATATTGGTAAGGCTCCGTAGGGCACTGAGGTTGAGCTAGTGGGAAAGATGTTGCTCTATGATCTCTGGCTTCAAAGACTTAGTGCTCCTTTCCAACATGCCCAAACAATGTATTTGTTACCTGTTATCTTTTCTTGTCTCTGGGGATGCATTTGGGGTGTGTATGTGTATGTGTTAGCATACTTTCAACCTGAAATTTATTTTGTAATCCAAAAACTCTGCCAGTAAGAACCAAGATATAAACCCTGGATTTCTGATGCTCTCTGCTTCTAATCCCTGACATTATAATACTGTAGGGCTTGGAGACAAAGGGAAACACTTACTAAATTAAATAGAGAATAACAAATAATACCCCATTTGTTTGAGAAAATTGTGGGAAAATGTAAGTGAGTTAAAATGAGGCTTTTTAAAACCTTGATTTTAGTCTATAATGAAATCAGTTTGATATATTGCAGATACCAAAACCCTAAAATTACTGTGCCCTAGATAATTACCCCAGGCTTACAGAATGTTAAAAAGCTTTGCATGCTAAAGGGTATAAGAAATATACTTTATTATCACAAATTTGATCAAACATAGCAAATGATTAATTGCTGCCCTGCTCAACATAGCCTATGTATTCTAGTCACACTGATATGGTTAAAATTATCATTTTGAGTTTTTTTTTCCCCCTCCACTATCAAAGTGTCAGATTGTTGGTCATTCACAAAGAAGATTTTGATAATTCATCGTTTCTCTCTGCATATCTAGTCTTCAAAGAAAGACTCCTATTGCCTTTTTTCTTTGGCTACTTCAGGGTTAAAGCCCTCAACTTGAAAGGCATTTTGAAAGCTTGGCTTAGGTGCAGGGATTTAAAAGATCAGAGCCAAAGTCAGTGTGTTGGTGCCAAGAAGGAGAATGCAAGGAGCAGATGACTGGGCCCATCTGTAGTGTGTTCCCTTTGATGATGCAACAAAAAATAATTAAAATACAACAAAGGATAGCGAATGATCCCAGTAATGAACAAAATCCTCTGGAAGACAGCAAATGTTGCAGCACGAAAGCAGCATTTCTTTAGGAAGAAATTTTGAAAAGAAAACCTATTTATTTAACCTTTGAAAAGTCTCACTACTTCTGTATTTGCTCTGTCCCATTTATATAGTTTTCTTTCCTACCTTTACGTTGATATTCATACTATTTAGTAAAATTGACTATGAAGCCCTGGGATAGAAGGGCCACTGTGCAATATCTTTTCTGTTTTATGATAAAAAAGAAAATACTCTTTTTGCCAGAACAGAGTAATAAGTGGATGAGAAATGAATTTCAAACAAAACAATAACCAAGATATTGGCAAGAAAAGCATCTTTTAAATATTAGAAATGTCACATACAGAAAATAAGCACTGGCACGTAATAACGAGAAGGCAAACAACTGTTGAAGCAGTTGTAATATCAAAACTTATTGATTAATTGGACAGCATATTAAAGTGGAGGGGGAGGAGGAGGAGAAGAGGTAGGAGGAAGGTGATAGGAATCTGGGGGGGCAATCAACAACATATCTTAATCTTTAATCACCCAAGAAGCCTAATAATACTTATGCAGTCATTTAATTCTGGAAAATGCACCATCTATATATATATATATAGATATGTACACATGCACACACATTTATATTTGTTATAGGGAAGAAATATAGAAGAGACAAGAGGACTGGGGGATGGGTGAGGTGGGAGTAATTCTGGATTATGATCAAGGGCATATCATATTGTTACTACATATGCATTTATGATTGTATAACAGCACAACTCCTCATTTAAAAATGGTAAAATATGAATACCAAAGATAATTATTATTCCATATTATTTGTGCATAGAATAGTAATTGCTTTCTGGCCCAAGATACAGATTTAGAGTGTACTTGAACAAATGAGGCTTCTACTTTTGTGCCTAATAATAAGAGGTAGAATATTCTGGAGCTGTGGTTTATCAAAACAATGTGAAATGATTGCCACATTATATAATCTTCTAAGCTGTATTTCACTTTCTCTCCAGAATTCATTCCTGAAGTTAATTTCATGTGAGTTTCATTTGTCCTTCAATGTGGAATGTTTATGAAACCTTACAAGTTGGACTGGAAATTTAAATAAAGAATGCAAATTTCAACATAATGATATCATTTTCATTCACTCTTGTGTTTCAAGTACATCCCCACGAGATGTAGTTTAGATTTGCTCCCCTTTCTGCTCTCCTCTGCTGTATTTCAGGGCAAGGCCATCAGTAAGCAGTCTGTCTTCTCACTTGTAATGATCACAACTACTGTTTCAAGCAATGAAGTCCCAGGGAGCGTCTCAAGTTCATGCAGTGCTCATTGTTGACTTCATGGTTACCTAGAGTTAATGGTGCTATGATGGAAGATGCCTCTTAGAATTGAAAGACTGTGGGGCCAGAGATATGGCTTAGTGGTTGAAGTGCTAGCCTGGCATGCACAAGGATCTAGGTTCAAACCCTAACACCACATACACAACTAAGTATCAGAAAACAAGGCCAGATTTTAAAAATGAATAAAAATTGATTTCCTCTCTCCCTCTCTCCCTCTCTCTCTTAAAAAAAAGGAATTAAAAGACTGAAATCAATGGATAAATGTGCTCACAATTAGGGAAGTTTTGGGAAGCCTGAAAATGTTATAAGAGGTTAAGAAAAGTGTTGCATCAAGGATTTTGAGTTGTAAATATGTGTGTGATTCCTACAAAGTACACATCTAGATATAGTGTATGCTTCTCATTTCTTAGTAAAAAGCAATCCTATTTGCTAAATTTTACTAAAAAAAAAATCTCCCTGGGAGCATAAGTTATTACTACTCTATGAACAAATATGATAATGATTGATGCTGTGGATAAAGTGTTTCATTTTAATGCAAAAGACAAAATTTAAAATTGATAGACTTTAAAGTTAATATTATACAGAAATTATATACACACAAAATAAACCAAAAATAATATACCTACAATGAAGTTTTCTAGGGAGATGATAGTAATATAAGACTTAAACTAAATGCACTGAGCCACTAGTCACCCTGTCTGTAGGGAGCAGTGCAGGTGGTGCCTTGCCTATCCTTTGGAGGACCCCAATGACAGATCATCTTGTGTGGAAAGAGATAAGACGCCCAATCAGTTGCCAAGAACTAAGAGAGGCGAATCAAGGAATTGAAGCCCTGCAGAAAGGATGTGTGTTCCTCCCCACATGATGCCCAGTGCCTCACTTTTAACAAATCTAAAAGGAGACTTGTGTAATTGGCAGCTTCCTGTCACCCTGAAGCATCTCCTTCTGCTGCTCGGGTAGGCCAGGATGCAGCAGGGAGCCGATTTCAGTCAGCATAAGGACAAACAACCTCACAATGAACAGTTTGACATAGGAAGCAGCTGAGTAAAATCTAACAAGAAGGTAATGAGGTGATTACATCTTATGAACCCTTCATGTCAGATGCTACTCTCACAGGGGTGATATGTAAAAATGTAAATGAAATAAGTGAAACCAACTAAAGAAGAGATTGATAATGCATAGTCTAAATTAAAACTAAAAAAATAATTTTGGAAAAAATACACATATATTTAATTAAGTGCATTGAACCAAGAGTTTGGCAATCTAGCCTATGTTTCTGGAATGATACCAACTATTCCTTAAGGTAATCTTAACTAATTTCAATTATAAAACAATAATAAAAAGGAAATGTTACTGACTTTCCTACACAAAACATGCATTGCAATGAGATCTTCCTCTTTACAGGGATAGTTCAAAAATTAGAGCTGAAGTAATTTTCAAGGCTATAATGTTGTTTTGTGAAATGAACAATTCAATATTATCTTCTTTGGAATTCAGAAATTCTTCTACTTGTGTTTGGGGTTAACTATTAAAATTTGCTGTAAAAATCACATTTGTTTTTGCTTCCTGAGACTTTAAATGGCTGGTGTCCAAAAGCAAAAAAACTCTGACCTGAGTTTGCTTGGCAGCGGATTCTGGCAACCATATTGACATCAGGTACCAGAAGATTGTGGGTCTCTCGCTGACAGAAGGGTGACTCGTTATAACTGAACATCTAGAGAATCAAAGAATGAAATAAAAAGAAAAATAATAGAAGAAAGGGACAGGATGGAAATGGGGCCACTTTCCCAAAACCTTATTAATGGTTTGATCTGAATTATTTTGGGATTTGCCTTTTAAACTGTTATAGTTTTTTATATTACATCATTAAAATGTGTCTGGGGTTTTTTTCTTCCCTATCTTTTCATATGCCAGAGTGGGTTTCCAAGAGAGTATGATGTGCCCTTAATAGCTATTAAATGACAATGTGAAAAGTAAACCCACGCCCTTCTTTATTAGCCTTAAAAATCAATCTTTTCTGGACTCACCTTAATAATAGAGTTTGGGCTGTTTCTTTTGATATCTTTTCTCAGTTTAATCTTAGCAAGTTATTCTCGACATCCCCTTCTTCCTTTCCTTCATCATTAATGAGTCACCCACATTGGAAAAGCAAAATTGACTTCTGGTGGTTCTCAAGAACTAGTATCATTGGACAGATCACGGTGTGTGTGTGTGTGTGTAAATGTATGTGCTTGCATCCATACATACCCATTTGTATTTTTAGAATGAAGACTGACAAGTGTGGATTAGAAGAAGGACATGGTGGTTCTCAGTGGGTTGTAGTGAATTGAAAGGGAGGAGCCATGGGGAACAACATGTCCATGTTATAAATGATTAAATGTTGTAATTGCCCTTTAAGGAGAAATCCATATTACAATTGTTCCAGCAGACTTTAGCCCTGCTTTGTAAGTGGCGTTTTACAGTATAGCTCCCAGTTCTAGGTAAGTAGTGGCATCAAGAACATCAGAGTGAGATAAACCTGTGTCCCGTCTCTGCTCTGCCTTACTTTCTTTTTTCTTTTTTTAGTATTGGGAATTAAACCCAGGGCTGCCTAATCACTGAGCCACATTCCCAGGCCTTTTCATTTGTTATTTTGAGACAGGGTCTTGTGAAGTTGCTTAGGTCTCACTGAATTGCTGAGACTGACTTTGAACTTGTGATCCTCCTGCCTCAGCCTCCCTAGTTGCTGAGATGACAGGTATGCACCACCGTACCTGGTCTCCAACTTATGTTGCTTGCTGTGTTCTCAGCCTCAAGTTTTCTAACTACTTAGAGCTTCTGTTTCCTTCTTTGTAAAAGGGATTGATAATATATAATTTTCAGGGTTGATAGTACCATAGTATAGACTATACCATAAATCTTAATAAATCACAATCATATTATTATTATAATTTACATATAGTACATACACACATGAAAACCAAAATGTTTTGATTACTTTTTTTTTAGCATCCCGTACATGGGACGTGCTATCATATGCATCCTTGATAGAGGAAGACAGATAAGACATGGAATTTGCCATGAAGGAACTTATCCCAGGAAGCAACATATGTATACCACATATAACTATACATAAACAATAGATGAAATATCGCATTTTACATCTAGTCAGTTTCCTGAATTACAAGAATTAGGAGCCATAACTACTTGGCCTCTTTTTCTTCATCTGTCCAGGAGCTCTGACCAAGTCAACTGATCTAGGTCAATGACAATGACCCCACCTTGTGGACAGAATAAAGAACAGTTTGACCCAGTGTCATTTTCCTCTACTGCCAACATTTATTTCTTCTTGTGGCAGGGAGGGAGAGAAGCTTTACGAGATAGGGTGTTGCTGATAAGGAGATGAGCGATTGACTCTTAAGTTTTTCTATCTTTTATGGGAAGTTCTGGATTTGGTTAATTTCATCAAGTTATTCCTTCTTTATAAAGCTCATGCATACATTGCCCTCACTTTCTCCTTTTTCTTCTCTTTAACCTCCAAATCTAGACAACTACCTCAGCA
Source organism: Aplodontia rufa (assembly GCA_004027875.1). Lineage (NCBI taxonomy): Eukaryota > Metazoa > Chordata > Mammalia > Rodentia > Aplodontiidae > Aplodontia > Aplodontia rufa. The sequence goes on along the minus strand of PVKS010005400.1, from coordinate 43,468 downwards.
ACTTTTCTTCATCTGAAATCTCTGATTCTGAATTCTTCATCTCTGAAATCCTAACCTCTGAATGGGACTTTCTGTCATTTTATTTCTCAAATTGCTAACTTCATTTTTTTGTCTCATGGTAAACCCAAGTCCTCCTTAGTCCCCTCATTTTGCCTCTTATTCTCCATCATAATCACCACCATTAGCAACATCGCAGGAGCTATTGTGTCCCATGTCTATGTGACATTCGAAATCTTTTACCTGTACTATCTCTTTAAATCATCACATGGTATACATTAGGTCCTACTGACCACAAACTCTCCCATCCACTAATTCAAAGTCTAAACACCTTTGAATTTTTTAAAAAAAATTGTAACTCACTTGACATCAACTCTGACAAAACTGTCATGAGACTTTTTGTAGCCTTTAGTTAATTTTAAATATTTTTATTTGTCTATTGTTAAGAAAATACAAAAGACAATTCCTATTCTGGTGCATGCAGTGATTTATTCAGGCAAGAAAATTCTCTTATGCGTACACAAAAAATATTATTCTGAGTACTAACTCTTGTATATATTTTATTCTGTGTCTACTGTTAGTGTTGGTTTTCAGAAGACTTCATACTGAAAATTTTACTTTTAATACTTGATGAAAGATTTTCATTTATGCTTCATAGACAATGTATACAGTTGTTCCTTTGGGAAAAGAAATTTGTATAAGAATCTTAGCTTGAAGATTGCTGCTTGTTTATTGAGATTGGAAAGTTTGCCTTCTAACATGCATACATTTGTTTTATTTTCTCTTTCATTTTTCCCCAACTCATGATGACAACAAATGAGCTGAGTTATGTCCAGTAATTTTGTCATAAAATGGTGTTCTTCTTTTTGCATTGAATAGTTATCAACCTTCATGAGCGACAGTATGCCAAGCGACAGATACAATCATTCATATCTGACATCTTGCTTTTGACCTTGCTGCGTTTTCTTATTCTTCTACCTGTCAGACCCTTCCTAAGGACTTTCCACTTTTATTTTTCTCCATTGTTCTTCTCTGTTCAACCATATGATTTTTTTCTTCTCCTTCAGAAACCAAATGTAGTGTGAAAGACAGTGGAAATCAGCCATCAACCTCTAATTAGGAAATCATCTTGAATATCATAGAGAGGGATCTTAATTGGGTTAGTGAGCCTTTTCTACACAGAGAGTACAGCAAAAACCTTGCAAGAGTCGTTCTGAAAGTTACATTGCCAGAACAATCAACTCCATGACCTATTCAACATCACACATGATTCTCCTTTTTGTATTATCTAAGATTTAGTTCAATTACAGTATGTTGTAGGAAATTTACCTATATGATTATAATGACAATGTTTAAGAAAAATACCCTTGTGTGCATTTTATTTTTTATTTTTTTAAAGAGAGAGGGACAGTGAGAGAGACAGAGAAAGACAGAAACAACTTTATTTAGTTTTTCACATGGGCTTCTTTGCTCCAACACTTAGCTGTGTACATGGTGCTGGGGTTTGAATCCGGGTCCTCGTGCTTGCCAGGCAAGTACCGAAACCGCTCAGCCACTGCTCCAGCCCCGCTTTAGTGCATTTTTAAATGTTCATTTAACATTTATGCGACTTGGTTATGCAATTTAAATTCAATAAAATTCATTTTTACCTTTGTCAAATAAAGATATGAAGTACAAGTAGTCATTTTGATAATTTTCAAAGTAACTTTCAGCCAGTGGTAACAATTCCATGCAACACCTTAATTCACTGAGTTTAAATTAAATATTCTTTCATTCATTCAATAAATGAATATTCAATGTCTCCACTAGGTGAGCTTTCTTTTAAGCATATACTATCCAGAGGTGAAATAAGATGCAGAAGGCTCTTGTCCTCGTACGTCCTCATGGACTTTAAACTGTGGTGGGGAAGACAGACAATTAATATGATTTTGGAAATTGAGAAGTGAAAGTTGCTATAAAAATTAAAGCAAATCGGTGCAATATGAGTGAGAATGGAAACCATCTGAAAGTTCTAAAATGTTTTCTCAAGGTGACATTTAAATGGAAAAATTCAGTCCCTAAATAGTGCTTTCCTGTGATTACACTAAATGCGTCCCTGCTATGTCTTCTCTTTCTCCCCGAGACTTATCCTGAGGTCCTTGTCTAGAGTTTGAGAAAGGAACAGTTATTAATTATTGTTTTATAATAAGTACATATGCAAATTGTTTTCCAGTGCTCAGTTATATAGTGCAGTCCTCTACTTACCTGTTCACACGTGTACGTCTCTGTAGAGTCTTCCGTTCCACTCGTTGTTTATTGAGCACCTGCCATGTGTAAGGCACTATGCTACTTTTCTATCAGATTTTTTCCATTGTTATGTTCTGTTTATCTAATAGGAAAGACATATAGTTATCAGTTCTTCATGCCAGACAAGACAATACGTAATAGCAACTATAATGAACGCTATTAAGAAGTTATGTCATGTGCTCAGAGTGTGTGGCAGGGAGGCCCCTTGTCAAGGGGCCATGACGAAGTGATGGTTTGGCTGGGACACAAGTAGGAATAAATGAGGTTGGAATGGAGAAAGAGAAAGTGCATTTCCTGCAAATGTCCTGAGATTGGAGGGAGCTTGGATATTGAAGGATTAATTGGGGGGCATTATAACTGGAGTGGGAAGAATAAAGAGAAGCCTGGTAAGAACGAGGTTGAGCAGAGGCCTCTGAGCCCCTTTAGCTTGAGTCTGTGTTGTGCTAATTGATCAGCAGCAGCCTCCAGATGCATTATGGACACTAATTTCATAAGATTACTTGATAGGCCAATTCTGTTCAATAGGCACATCACTGATACCACTAATTGGACATCATTTTACTTATTTAGGTGCGATTTGCACTATCTGGGTTCATGCTGCAGCTACCTTACAGGTTGAACACCAACTCTCATGCTTTCTTAATTGAAGGATAGTTTGATGATACATTTGGTGGATGAGATAATGGTCATGGATCAGCGATACTGTGGCATCCTTTAGGTGTAGATCCAATATACATGACAATTTGCTTTCGTCCAGTATAGAAGAAAAATGATTTAACTTCATTAGCTACGTTTGAACACCTAAACATGGTTGTCAGATATTGCATTATTGACTTCTAGTCTGCAGCATGGTTCATGTTACCACATGAACGTGAAGGAAGACATGAACAACAATATGGAGAATGGAAAGGATCAAATGAGGCTGTTGATTGCTTTGTGGATAGATAGGACAAATGACCTATCCACATTTCTCTAAGCCATATTAAGAATGTGGCTCTTAATCCCAAAAGAGCAACTTTGAAGAGTTTTTGCTAGCTGTTATACAACTAAAATACACATATACATGTATAAAGGGATGTTTATGTAGTTTTCATGTTTGTGTGAATGGAAGACAAGCTAATCTTTCTATACTATGCAATTTAAATTATTTTATGATTCTGTGGTTGGAAATCCTGGGAAACAAAGATTAGTATAATAAAAAAATGTACAAGAAATGATTTGTACAACTTCAGCTTCATTGATTTTTTAAAAGAAAGAGACAGTAAGACAGAGAGAGAGAGAAAGAAAGAGAGAATCAATTTTATTTAATTTTTCATGGGGCTTTCATTGCTCCAGCACTCTGTCATATATGTGGTGCTGGGGTTTAAATTTCCATACTCGCGGATGTCAGGCAAGCACTGCAACAGCTGAGCCACCATTCCAGCCCCATATTGTTTATGTCATAATAAATATGTAATACCTAGATAGAATAGGAGAGCAGGTTTTAAAAATTCATTTAATAGATTTTTAAGTTTCACAACAGTTTTAGATTTATGTAGCTATTGTGAAAACAGTACCAGGAGTTCTGGGGTCCTCATGCTTATTTTCCTCTAGCATGAGCATCTTACATTAGAACAGTACATTAGTCACATTACCAGTTTCCTCCTTGTTCCCTAATGTCATGTTTCCATCAGACTGCTCAAGCTTTCATGGTCTCTTGGTGATGGTAGTTTCTCAGATTTTTGTCATTTTGATGATCTTGACAGGTTTGAGTAGTACTAACCACGGGTTCTATAGACTGTCCATTCATTAGTATTTAATCTGATACTTTTCTCTCTGGATTAAGGGAATATGTTTGGGAAAGTGAGACCACAGGGGTCCCATTATTTCCAAATGTATCAAGTGTGCCTGCTACCAAATTGAGATACCACTGGCAATAACAGCCTTGATCACCTGGCTTGCAATAGTGTTTGTCAGCTTTCTCTGTCCCCCTCCCGCTTCATGTTGCCCTCTTTAAAAAAGATTCACTATGTGCAGTCTACACTGAAGGAGTGTGCATTTATGATGCACTTAATGTTGGAGTATTTGTTCAAATTATTCAGAATCCTTTACTGCGGGAGGCTTATCTCTTCTCCCTATTGTTCATTTATTCAACCATTTACTTATATCAGCATGGACCCATTGATATTTTTTGTATACTATAAATTATAATCCAGTGATGCATTATTTATTTTGTTACTCAAGTTGTTCCTGCTTTGGGCACTGAGACCTCTTTCAATTGGCTTCCGTATCCCTTTTTACACACCACCAACCATTGTGGGTATTTATTTAAGCCCGGGAGCACATGTGCTCAAGTGCATTTTCTGAGCCAATCCTAGAATCAGCTATTTCTCCAAGGAACCCCCGTTCTTTTTATTGGAAAATGGTTTTAGAAACCCGGTCTGAGCACTAAGTCAGGTTTTATTGCTTGAAAAGCCTCTCAGTTGTCGGTATGTGCATGTGTATACATATATACATAGTAATCTGTAATACATATTTCTGTATATAATTCTATATCTCTAAATATTTCTATATGTAACCATCTGTGTCCATATTACTCTAAATATCAAATCATACCATTTCCAAATAATCCATTACCATATGGGTCATTTTAGCCTTGTCCATTAGCTCATCCCTAACCTTTCACTGGAACACTTAGAAACCTAGCTGCCATCATCTCCTATCAATCCGATGAATTTCCCGGTTCTGGTGTACATCTTCAGTGGTCTTAGAACTCAGGTCATAGCTCTCTGAAAGCAGCTTTACCAGAATGCCTATGTGCAGCTCCTTTTCCTTTTATTCTTATAAACTCCACTTGTTTCCAAATTTAATTTCTCCATCGCCTCAGTGAGGTTTTCACACTTCTGTCATAGTTTAAACTGATTTGTCAGATGCTGCATTTTTCCCTGGGCAATTTCAAACTTCTAAGTGGTCTTCTTTTTCTAATCATGTGCATTAAGGTTACTCTTTGTGTTGTAAAGTGGCGTGGGTTTTGACAAATGTCCAGTGGCTTACATTTATCATTGCATAATATATAGAAAAGTTTTCCTTTCCTAAAAAAATGCCTTGTGCTTCACCTATTGAAGTCTTTTTCTATACCCCCAAACCACCGTCAGGCACTGAGCTCTTTACCACTGCTATAGTTTCGTTTCTCTAGAATGTCACAGCAATTATATTTAAGGTAGTATGTGAGGAAGAGTGTAATGATTCTTCAAACATTAAAAGTCTTTAGAGACTGGTGAATGTATCTCCATGGTAGAATATATGCTTACCGTGCATGAAGCCCTAAGTTGAATCCCCAACACCACAAAGTGAAAAAGTTGGGGGGGGGCTATAAATATTAGCAAAAGAGAGTGTGATTTGCTGTAGGCAGAGTTCCATTGCAGAAGGAAATGAGGAGTCCCTCAAAAAGATAAGATCACAATAGTGTGATAAATTTTCTTAGTTTTCCTTTATTTGAGAACACCTTGGGGGAAGTCTTGGGGACCATTTTAGAGCCTGACATGGATGGAAGTTGAGGCGCTCTGCCCAGCCTCTTTGGGGATGGAGATCAGACTGGTTTTTCTGTGATGGCTAGCTGGTATAAAATAGGTATTGTCCAAGTATTTTTTCTTTCTTAATAGACTTTCTTACTAGTCCTTTGGCTATAAGGGACCAGTAGTTTGCCTATTAGAGTTCCCAGGCTGCCAGTATTTAATATTTCACTTGGGATACATGATGAATAAAGAAAATCCAGGCAATTCACCACGTTGTAGTTTTTCGAAAACCGAGATCCCTTTTTTCTTGCTATTTTTCAGTCTTCTTAGTTTTTATATAATTATATATAATGTCCAGGAGGAATATGAAAAATCAACTCCACTGAAATCTTTCCAGAAGAATTTAGTGACTTAGTAGGTATGACCCTGATGGATGAATAGATCAGAGACTGATATAGAAACTTTAGAAATATTCATAATATGTAAAGATATAAGTGGACAAAGAGGTATTGCTTTAATGATTTGGGGAAAATTGGCCAATTATCTGTGAAAAAATATATATATTTACTTCCAACATATGAAACTGAAATTCCAAGTGGATCTATTAATATGTCTCTACAATATGAAATGGCTCTGTATTTTCATATTCTTATTGCCTTCATTCTCATGATCTAAAAGGAAAGAAAGGAAAAATGGCATAAAGTATGAAGGTGAATCTGTTCACTGCAAAAGCAAACTTAACAGTAGATGAGGCATAGGGTTAATATGCATGATGTATGGGGAATCATTTCCAGATGGGGGAAAATGTTAGATTGTAATGGAGTATTTCTTCAGTGTCTGTAATTTTACCATTTTGGTATTAATGCCTATTCTTTACTACTATTAGTGTGTTTAAACACTTTTTATATGATTGTTCTCTTGAGATCTTAAATTTAAAGTTTACATGTAGGCTGGGGATGTGACTCAGCAGTAGAGCATTTGCCTAGCATGCAAAAGCTGCTGAATTCACTCTTCAGCACCACTAAATAAATAACTGTGCAAAGTCCACATGAATGCAAGACATCAATCCTTAAATAGTGGGAAAGTAATGATTTAGAAATGAGAGATTTTTATCCTTTTCAATTTAAAATGAATTGAAAAAATCCTTTAAAATTGCAAAAAAATGAATTGGAATCAAGATTTCAATAAATAAGTAAAAGAGCTCTGTAAGTGAAACAAAAATTTGGGCATTGACTCTACAACCACTTTTTAACATTTTTTCTTCATTAGAGGTGTGTGTGTGTGTGTGCACGCGCACATAAGAGAGAGAGAACTTTTCATAGTAATTTATTTTTATGAATTCTTTGTTAGACTCATTCTTTCATAGGGTAGGCTCCATAACTTTTCACCTTTTTTACCCTAGTTATCTAACTCTGCAACTAGCAACACATAAGCATTAAATATTTTCTCAGTGAGTGGAAGGATAAATAAATAAATTTTTGTTGTGCATTTGGATGAATGCTTTGGTAATTGTAGGGATAAAAGTTGATATTATATCCAAAGTGGAATAATGGCAAATAAATTAGAATTATATTTTACAATCATAAATATTTTTTAAAAATCAATTACCCTCATTTTCTTCTCTATCACATCAAATATTTAAATCTGTTATTTTTTCTTTTACTGGAAACCTAGTTGTAAGAGTTAAGAAATGGTCATATTTTATTGACTAAAAGGAAAACATGACCCTTTTTTGATGTTATTTGTTGAAAATCTTTGGGAGTTTGCTATACCTGATGTGTGGTTCTGTAAGCTATAGAGGGAGATACATGGCAGATATTAGTAAAGTTTTTAAATTAAGATAGGCTTTCATTAATATTTATACCTCTAATATTGCTAAGTATCAGATAGACACCCTCCACTTTAATCTTTAATTTAACTAAAAATCCCTTTGATTCTAAATCACTAAAACATCACTGCAAGCCAAAGACTAACCTTGAAAAGGACTTTGCTTTAGTTGTCAGAAAGATATGAAATTCCATTAATTAAGTGTGAATTTCATATTCCTTCAATGTAGAAATAACGTGACCCTGAGTATAAAGGTTCGTCATTGTTTTTGCACAGATACTGAAAGATCTGTCTATAAATTGATAGCTGTTTTGCAAAGCTAATTTCAAGTTAATTGGTACATGTTATACTTTCTTTCTGTAACGACACAGAAAAGGAACCACATGAAAAAATATATATTTCTCCCTCAACAAAACAAGGCATTAGCCACTTTATTAGCATTAATTCCCCAAAAGCACAAAACTATGAATGTGTAACTTTTGAATCCCCTCTTCAGACATTTACTTCTCTTTTTATGGTGTCAATATATTGAAACATCTCATTTGATTTTCTAGATGCCATTCAGTTAAATGCTCTCCTCTATTCCAATATTCTGATTACAAGTTTCAGACAAGGGTCTTATTAATTCATTGTGAAAACACAATGACCTTGCACCAAAGAATACTATTTGTTTGGGGACTAATCATAAACACATTGATATGTATTATTTATTTTTCTTTGATAAATATTCATGATTGTGATTTGGCAAATCATCTGGTACCAAAAACGTCTAACCCTAAAACACCAAAGAGCAATGTACGTGATCCCAGTTTGGACCATGTGCTCAACTGGCATATTTGCATGTTCAATGAGAGGGTTATTTTTTCTTGATCATTAGGGTTACATTATATGTCATTTAATGGCTTGTTACATCACTAGGAATGCTTATATATTAAAATAGTGTACTACTATTGATCACCCTCAGCTATTCAGAGGAAATATTTACAAACAATTTTTAGAAAATTAATTCTTTTGTATAATTGAAGAATTTTGCAGAGAAAAAAACTTTTGGAAAGTATTGTAATTATGTAATAATAAGATTTTTAAAATCTGGCTAATTTTAAAAATTATCAATTTCCCTCCATGCTCACTTACCTTATAATATATATCAGGGATAAGTGATTTTTCCACATATACTTCCCTTCCATCCATTTTCTCTTTGCATATACCAGTGATTTAAGCTCTTGAAAGGAAGGTACAACCTCAGAGATAAAATAATATGATTAGAAAGTGGGGATGGGGCACCCAAGACGTTAAACCCAGGACTTCTATGAATTGTTAAGATTCTATCCAATATTAATAATGTTATGTACATGCAAGGGCAGGTGGATTTGATGGGTAGGATACTCTAAAAGTGTCTCTGAGAATACCAAAACAACTTTATGGCTAATCCTGCTAGAACTGCTTACTGGGAAGCACAGGTAGAATAATATGTCTGAGTTTTGTTAGACTAACATGGATATTTTATCAGAGTTCCAGTGTAATTTTTTTCGGTTTTCATCGGTCATATGATTTTGTGCTAAATAACTGGGTATTTATTATTGATGTTGTTGTTTTTAATTACTTCCCTCTTTAATTTCAGACAGACAAAGGAATCTCAGAAGTATGGCAAGAAAGCAGGCAGAACCCTGATAATCAATGGCAAAACGCTGTCATCCTGCTAGGAAAGCTAAGGAACTTCGAGGTCATATTTCAAGGCATCAGGACAAGGGACCTGGGGGGAGGAGCTGCAATTGATGACATTGAATTTATAAACTGCACAACTGGTGAGTCTCTGGGAAGTATTTCTTTTTGGAAGCACATTTATAGTATAACCATTTATCTTTTTTATACATTTATAAAAGGCTCTGTTGTGTACTTTGTATACACATAAAATTGTTTGACAAGTCGAACTTCCTAATTGTAAAATTACAACACATGTTAAGAGATAATACCTGTGTTAGTCCATTTGGAAGGCTGTAAAACACACCATAACCTGGGTGACTTATTTCTGAGTTATAGAGGCTGGGAAGTCCCAGAACAAAGGACTGGAAGATCCCTTTCTAGGTGAAGGCTTGTTTCATGGCTCATAGGTAGAATTTTCTTGCTGTGTCCTCATCTCTTGGGCCTATTTTATAAAGGTACTAATTCCACTAGTGTCGGTTCAGTTCCCATGACCTAAACCCCTCCCAAGACTTCACTTTCTAACAATATCACCTTAGAGATTAGGATTTCAGCAGATGAATTAGACATAAATATCTAGACCAGAGCAGTACCTCTCCATCATTTGGTTGTAAAATCGACTCCCTTCTTCCTTCTACACAATCCTCTAAAATGTGGAAGTAGTCTCCTTCAAATGTTTCTTTCAACACAATGTAAAGTATAAGCCTAAGATTTATATCCATTTCTCTCATTTAAACTAGTGAAAAATGAACCAGTTTTTTAAAAAAAAAGATTAGAAGCTGGCCATTAGTGCATAAATGCAAAATAAACTCAAGCAGAACTTGCATCAAAAACTATTCTCAGGATATTTCAATTTGTTACTCCAGCATATGAAAAACAACTTTAAAAACTGCTATCCTTTATCACGCTTCCAAATGTGAAGTATAACTACACTTAGATTTTCTTTATAAAACTATCCAGAAAATGTCAAAACTAATTATGAATACATTTGTACAATTTCATAGTGTGCATATTTTGTTAGGGGTAATTATTCTATTTGATTTCCAGAATAGTCCTGTGTGATATATATTGCCAATGAGGGATATGCCTTCTGTGGTTGGTTATACCAATTCACTTGGCGGCAAGCCTCTGGGACTAAAGAGCTAAACCTGAATGTTGTTGAATTTTATTGTCACTCTTGTATTAAAATATCATTTCACTCAGGGAGATCAAAAATGTGATTTTGGTTTTTGGTGATGTTATAGCATCTGCTCTTTTTATGAGCAGTGCTGCTTCAAAGGTTTCTGCTTCACTAGAAATAAATCCTTTAAAAATTTACGCCTGCCATTTCCAGAAAAAGGTGGATTCTGCTCAGCTATCTTCTATATGTTTCATAAAATCAGATCCTGAGGATCTGGGGAGCATGTAGCTCCTGTATCTATTGCTATGCAGGAGTCAGAATCTGGACTTAGAGCTGTTTGAATGAGGAAATGTGATTCTGCACATATTATCATTAAAAGGGAATCTCAAACATGAGAATGTGCTTCTTAAACTCGTAGTCAATGTCCTACTAATATGTTGATTTTTCTATTATAGTTTGTAACCCAATCTACAAATGATTTTGGCAACTTGAAAATGAAAAATTCTTTAAAGTTTTTCTAAGATTTTAGAAAGAAAGCAGCTTTTATTCAACAAGAATTCTTTCCTCTCAAGGGAAGCAGAACACTAGATGGGTTGATTCAGGACAGCCTAGTTTCATTTAAAAGTTTGCACTGTTTCTTCCCTTCCCTGTATTAAAGTCAGTTGATAATTGACATGATTTTAAATAGCTTTGTTCCAATCCATTCAATACTCATCATCTTTTTTATATCGAGAGAGGGACAGTGAGAGAGAGAAAGAATTAATTTTTTATTTAGTTTTTCATGTGGCTTTCATTGCTCAGAGACCTTATTGTTTGCCAGACAAGTACCATAATCACTGAGCGATCATTCCAGCCACTTCAATACTCCTCTTACTGGGTGATACTTGAATATGTTACATTTATTGACAAATTACGTTCAAATCTAAAGTTCTTTCTAAGTAATCCATAAAGATATATTATGTTATCGATTGTGATTGAATAAGATCAACTGATATTGAATACACTTTAGGAAAAGCAGTCATTGATTTTCAGTAATTTGGACTGCTATAAATAATGAGAAGTTTCAAAATATTTCTTAGTTAAGGTAGTAATAATTTTTTTAAAAAGTATTATGAGAAAATTTGGAAAACTATGAATAGAACTTAAACCAATGATTTTGTAAATCATTAGTTTTAAGATATATGCCACTGCTATGTTCCACAGACAATGAGAAGAAGCTTTGAATATTTTACCTTAAGTTGTTTTCCACTGTTACCAGTTTAGAAGAAGAGAAGGGTGTTTCACAAAACACCTAGAAGTCAGAGGTACTTGAGCATACGGTTAAGAACAAGGACCCTTGAGTGAATATACCTGGCTTTGCCACTTAGGTTGGGGAAATTTCATCATTTCACATTGCCTCAGTTTCCAATATCAGTATAGTTAAGATGATAAACAAGTATTCCCATTGTAAGGGTCTGTGAATATTAAATATTCAATAATTGACTTCACAGTCAATATACGTGAAGCTCTTGAAGTAGTCTTGGCACATTGTAAAGATGCTGTTATTACATTCTGTCATTACAGTCATCATCATCATTATTAATGTGCCACCTTCTCAAAGCTTGCTTTACTGTTCTATGTTAGGAAACCCACTTGAAATTACTTATGAACAGGTCACCATAGAATTTACTGTGGAATTGTTGCCATTCCTCAGGTGGGATGAAGAACTTAAAAAATAATATTTGTTTCTGTTATATTCCACATTCAAAACCTATAAATTTTATGATATCTCATATATGAAATGTCCACGTTAGGCAAATGTGTAGAGATGAAGTACACTAGAAATTATGCATGGCAGAGGAGGTGATAGGGTTTATTTTTATAAGGAAATGAAAATATTACAAAACTTTATGGCAGTTTTTGCACAACTACATAAATACACTAAACCCATTAAATGTTAAACTTTATATGATTTATATGGCTGGACTTAATGACATCTAAATTATGAATTGTAAATAAATGAAGCTATTTTAAATAACAAAAAGCAGTGGGACAGAATCCTGAAAGACCTTATGATAGTAACAGAATAACTTTTAGTTTTTCCCAAGTCCTAAGTTGCCCCAAATACAAAGCAGTAGAGATAATCTGTAGACAGCAGCGAGACCTGTGTGCTCCTTGTGTCTGTAAGGAAAAAGGCAGTAGAATCAGGAAACAGCTAACAGATCACTGGAAAATGCAGCCTGGTGGTTTGAGAACGGCAGCTGACACTGGAGAGGGTGTTACACTCAGGATCTGTGTAAGGTCGGTGAGGCTGGAACAGCCTAGACCTGTGGACACTCAAACTTTCCCCCATCCCCACCCCTACCCAGATTCCACTTTGGGACAGTAACTTATATTCAAGAATAAAAGAAAACAAAACCAAGAAATGAACAAATACAGAATAACACTACTAGAGGGAAATGGCTAGGGACAGGTAATTGAAACGAAAGATCCTTGAAGTGATGGAAGAAATAGAGCTTGGAAATCTCAAAAAGTGAATCACTGTATTTTTATACAATTATGAGAACTCAGTAGACTTATATACCTTTGTCAGTGTTTTAAGCCTAATCATGTAACTTTGATCATATCATTTTAGAGTCTGTTTTTTCCTCATTCACAAAAGGATAGACTCATAGCAGATGATCTGTGATTTCCCTACAAATATCTGACTTAAATCTGGGGTCTATATGAGCATATTTAAAATTTCAGCTTCATTGAGACTGAAGTTTAAAATTGTGAGTAAAGAAATGCTAGCGATTTTCTGGAATTGATCTTGTATCCGGCTACTTTGCTAAAACCACCTATGAGCTCTAGGAGTTTTCTGGCCGATGTTATTGGGTCTTCTACGTATAAAATCATGTCGTCTGCAAATAGATATAACTTGACTTCCTCTTTTCCTATACGAATACCTTTGATTTCCTTGTCTTGCCTGATAGCTCTGGCAAGGGTTTCAAGGACTATATTGAACAAGAGTGGGGAAAGTGGGCAACCTTGTTTTGTTCCTGAATTCAGTGGAAATGCATCAGGATCTGATTCTGTTTGGCTCTTTCAGTCTCCCAGGTTCAGCAGACATCTCTCAATTGGTTCAGCTCTTTGCAATGTGCTGCTCACAGCTCCTCCAAGCAGGGCTGTCATGTGTGTTCCATGAGGTTTGGTCACGTGAACTTTTCCATTTCGCGTTTCAGTGCCCCTCATTGACTCCTGACATTTCCCTTTACCACTTTAGCACTTTCCCTTTAGCACTTTACCACTGAGTATTCTATTTCTAGGACCCTTCTGTAAACTGCCTCCAAGATACTGGTAAACCTGGGAACTTAGGGTAGGAATCAATAATTCTATAAGATATTACCTTTTCTGGGATAGAGCAGTGGCTCCGAGGTTATGGTGCTTGCCTGGCATGAGCAAGTACATGGGTTCAAATCTCAGCACCCATGTACACAACTAAGTGTCAGAGCAATGAAGGCCATGTGAAAAACTCAACAAAAATTGATTCTCTCTATCTCTCTCTCACTGTCCTTCTCTCTTTAAAAAAATAAGATATTACCTTGTCTACTAAAATCTAGAAATTAAATTGAATGATGAGCAGTTCTCGGATCAGGGAAAAGTGAGAAATAATTTAGGAAATAGGAAATATGTCCAGAAGTCAATAAAATCTACTAAGTAGACAGGAGCTATTCTGTCCCTCTCTAAATTCATGCATAGAAAACTACATCATGCCCTCAAATAATGATAATCATGAAAAAAAAAAGAAATACCTTGAGGATGAAATAAAAGAATCCGGCATCATTGTAATTTAGATTCTAGTACATTGTCTTCACACCTACCCTGAAAAGACATCCTTTTTCATTATAGCCAATTTCACATCTTTCGTTTTTTCCCCTTAAAAACTGTATTATGACTCCTAAGTGTCCCTTAAACAGTAATTGATCTGGAGTGAGAAATAGTGGCAAGATGGTAATGATTTCAGTGCAGCATCGCTCTGGATTCAAATTGAACTTGGGAGATCACAAAACAGCGATTGCTCTAAAGTTCACGAATAAATAAATGTATAAAGAGAACCCTGTAGGGTTTGAACTTAAAACTTACCTTCTTCACTTAGTTAAGATGAAAAGCTATATTTCTGTTCAACATATGCGCGTTCCAAGCATTGCATTCGGATTGCTTGTGATTTTCTTTTGAAGTAAATGTGAGAAAAAGAAAAAGTAGAAAAAATAATACCCTAATACATCGAACCCTAATAAAATAATTAAAAGTGACTCTTAATAGCAAATGATTAGATGATCTACATCATTTATAATGTATGAATGGAAAATGATTGATAAGCAGATATATGGATGGAAGGATGGATGGACAGATGGATTAACAGAGATATAGGAAGAAAGTGATAGAGAATTACTCTCATAAGAGTGGTCAGAAACAGTCTCTTTAAAGGTACACCATGGAGCGAAGTCTGAAATAAAATGAGAAAGCAGCTATGAAATATCTCAAGGGAGAATAATCCAGGCCTAGGGACCAGCGAGGCAGATTTACCAAGAGGGGAACACATTAGTAAAGCAGATCAAGGGTAGAAGGAGCTAGTGATGGTCCACACTGTGAAGAACCTCGTCATCAGAAATGCCTGCTGTGCACTAAGGGACTTCTCATACTGTAGGCAAGAAGCAAGCAGACTCTGGAGTCAGGCTTTTTGGGTTAAATCCTAAAAAGTTGTCCCTTAGGTGCTGCATGTGATTGAACAAGTCCCACCAAATCTGTTTTGTTTATGGGGATAAAAACAAAACCTACCTTATAATATGATTATGAGGATTTAAAAAATAATGCATGCCATATGCTTTGTGCAGTAACTCTTCATGGTAAGTACTTAATGTTAGATGTGGTTAGCATTGTCATCACCACCCTCACTATTGCCACTGTGAGGCAATCCCAACAGCTATGGAAAATTGAGGGGCCTAAAAATCACACTTAATAATACCAGCTCGGTTGATTTGCGTACCAATGCTTCATGGCACAGAAACCTATCCGTATTTAGCTACAGCATCATAGAATTCTATCAAAATCTTGATGAATACCTTGGTAAAAAGCAGCCACCTGTCACCGACATATATGCAAAGTAAGTTCAATGGACAGTGGTTACCAAATTGTCCGAGTCCAGTGAAACAGGACACTCACGAACATGAACAGTTACATACAACACATATATTACTTATGTGAGGCAGCAGGGAATACAAGAAGCTGGTCCCATGTTGCTTAGGGAAGCTGCCCAGGATGGACTGAGTCTCCTCCACACATGCACCTGTTGAGCCACAGCTGAGGGACCTGGGAAAGAAGCCCTCCTGGGATTTAGACCCTTGGGAACATGCCTTGCTAACGTGTTGAAGGGCGTCCACCAGGAGAACTACCCTGCAATACCTAGTTTTACAGTTATTTTAAATGCTACTGAAAGGAATAGGTGATATGAGAAATATAATTAGTCTTTTAGAGGCATTAGTTAAAATATTTTTAATAGTTGAATATGGACTTACAATTAAGGGGGAATCATTATCAAGCAATCAAGAACAAATGTATATTCACATAGTTAGCTAAGGCTGATGCCATTCCCCCTTGGGTTCCCATGGTTCTATGTTCCCCCCAATTGAACTCCTATGTTAAATGGGCTTCTCCTGGAGGTCAGAGATTTCCTTCTGAGTTGATTCCCCCAAACTCCCTCCAGTCTCCTTGATAATCCTTACTAATCCCTCTGCCTCCCTGTCCCCTCCCTAGATCTCCAGGTATCCTAGCAAGGTTCCTTCTGTTTGTGTAAAAATTCATAAACATTGTAAGTCCCATTTGCAAATTTTTGTAAATATTTAACCAATCCCCATTGTTCTGAACTTGTTTTGTTTTGGATTCAGGAAACCTTTTAAGAGGAGGGAGGGAAAAGAAAATAAACCTTATCTATAAGTGTTATAAAACTTGAACCACATCCAGGTCCTAACAGTTTATTCCTGTACCTGATTGTATAGGGCCATTTTTATTCTAGGTTTCCTAATACACTAGTGTACCTTTTGTACCGATAGCTAAAATTTTCTGCCTGAATTGATAACATTTTAAAAATATATTCTTTTTTTTTCCTTAAGGAGAGAGAAGGACAGTGAGAGAGAAACAGAGAATCAATTTGATTCAGTTTTTCATGTGGATTTAGTTGTTGCTGCACTCCATTATATACACAGTCCTGGGATTCAAACCTACATCCTCATATATGGCCAGGCAAGTGCTGAAACTGCTGGGCCACTGCCCCAGGCCTAAAATATACTCTTTGATCCAGAACCAATTCCCATCTTTAAATTAAACATGGTGCTTTAAATTAATCTTTGCATATTGGCTAGTTGAAATGTCCAATGCTTTCTCAAGTGAAAAAAAATAGTATTCAAAGTAACTACATTTCTGTAAATATCTTTTTAAATGTGGCAAAATCAAGTTTTAAAAGATTGTTAAAATTAACATATGTTGATTATATTTTCTCTTCAAACTTACATATTAATATCAAAAACATGTCCATATATAAGTGTACCTTTTATAAGGATTTAACAAGTTAATATATGCAATGTGCTTTGATCAGTGACTCTTCATGGTCACTAACCAACAGATATTATACATTGATGAAAACATTTATAATTTTGACTTTTTGGTCCATGAAAGTGACTGCCTTTTATTGATTCAAACATTGTAATTCTTTATCAAAATGGAAGAATATTAATATCATCATCAATTTATTAATAAATACTTCATTGTTAGTATTTATTATTATTTACTGTTATCAAACCATCAAAAATTTCTCCCCCATGTCTCCATTTCATTTGTATGAGTCCATGTGAGCAAGTTCTGGCCAATGTGTAGTGAGATGCAACATGCATCATTTCCATTTTGAAATGTTAAAAAAATGATTTGTGATTCCCATTGCTACAGAATTGTTTTATTTTTGGATGCAAAAAGAAATCTCTCTAGGTCTTCCCTTGTATTTTAGAAGGAGCCTCTTTTTCCAGATGACACATCTACATCTGCCCAGTCTGCCTGAATTTGTATAGGAGAGTCTCCCTCGGCCAACTTGTTTTGGATGTGTGTAACTCAGTGATGAGAGGGGTGGGGAGGGGTCGAAAGACAGGTGGTGGGGCTGGGAGAAATTTGTGGATTAGTTGTTATGTGTGGTACAGTATCATCCATCCTAACAAACACACAGTACAATTTCCTGTGTTAAATGTAGGGACATTATGGAGTTAGTTCTATTACAGAGTCATTCTGTGTGTATGCAAAGTTGTAAATCACATTGTGTTGTCCCACATTGTAACCTTGGAGGCAAAGACATTATTGTGTTTAAGACTACATCCTAAGGTTTGCATTCACTTAAACAATGATAAAAAGGAAATGGTAATCAAGCTATTAGTCCTTTGTAGGTTTATTCTATAATCTAAAGTTGTAGGAAGGAGTATCCTTAGCTTTAGATTCTATTAGTCTAAATGTGATAAGAAAGGGCTTCTGGCACTCCTCGTCCCAGCCTCGTGTGGAAAGTGTTCAGTGAATAAAGTTGACCTGAAACAAAATTCCACACTCAGAGGTACAGATGGTCCTGAGGGCATCAGCCCTGTGCTCTCGGTCATTACCAGGTGGAACCATTGCTTTCCTTTTCTGCTGGACTTGATTTGAGACAGGTTCAAGACAGAGGTCTCATTGGTAGATCAACCAAGTTAATTGCTCTTCCTCAAGCCTTCTGCCACATTTACTTCCTGTACAATCAGGGAATAGCTCTTATTCTTTTGAACAAAAGGACTATGTGATTGAGTTTATAATATCTTTAATCAGATATTTTAAATTAAAAAGATGAAAGCCATGGATGGATCTAATTAATATTGTATTCAAGTAAACCGTTTGTTACATACCTAGAAAATATCAGATACTGCTTTAGCTTTCAATAATTGAGAAAATTAGCATTTTAATGTTAAAAGTCTACAATTTGAAGATGTAATTTTAATCATATCATAATCATAAATGAAATATTCCAATTAATGTGTTTATACTTTATTATTATCTATGCACAATAATATAACTTGCTTCATTCATAATGTTAGAAAAAGTAATTACTTGAGCAGACATTTTAGTAAATCTTAAATAGCCCTTGAAATATTCCTAGATTCAAATCAAGACAACTATAAATCTAAATGCTAACATTATTCTCAATTCATATAATTTCTAATTAGAATTTGTTTCAATTATAAGGTACTTCTCCACACTTTTTACATGAATTAGTAAGACTGTTAAATAGAGTATTTGTGACAATATATTGTTTTAATTTTTATTGAAGGATATTGATTATTTTCTGTTCTAAGTAAATATTAAAGTTTATCAATTAGAGTTTCGCTTATACTTGTGGATATGTATTTTTATTTGCCATGACAGAATTGAAAGATGTGATTTTAAGTCCTGAAATATTGTTGTAACTATATACTAATGTATATGAAATATAAATTTCAGGTGTGCCGCTTAAAAGAAGTACATATGGAATTTAGGAAAGTTATATCTAGCTGTATCTTGTTGGATGAAACATAACGAAACAGATTATAGAAAATCTATAGATATTTATAAGTGGCCAAATATTAAGTCAGGAATAGAAACCAATTTTCTTGCCCATTATATTTCATGGAACACATACACATTTACAGAGAATGTTTCCATTAACATAATATGTGCATTTCTGAAAAAACCTCATATTTTGAATAATATGAAAAGAAGAAGGCATAAGGGAAAATAATGTTGGAGAAAAGGAATATGGGGGAATCATCTCAGAAGGAGATCGCTGTCCTCTACAATGTATCTATTTAACTCAGGAGTTCTTCTGGGGGAAACAGCAACAGGGGGAACCCAAGCTGGGCATCCATGATATGGCATTAGACCCGAATAACTAAGTACATATACAATGGTTCTCGAATGTTTGCTAATGTTTCCCCCTCAATTGTATCTCTATATCCATCTAATAAAAAAAAAGAAAAAAAAAGAAATATGGAGACAAGGAGAAGTGTCCATCAGTAGGGAGAATCATGCAATAAATAAATATTTCCCCAAGCCAGCATGTGGAGAGATGCAGCAAAGAGCAATGGGGTGGCACACAAACTGAGTCCTCCTGGATTCCCCTGTAACTTGCTGTGAGCTCAGCAGTGAGTGTTCTGTGCTGTTTTCATCTGCTGTGCCTTGATTCCATTGTGGAAAAAAAACATGTAAGAATCAACACAACTTCTGGGTTACTCTGATCTGAACAAATGCATACATTTGTTGTTTTGGAGAAATGTGCATTGGATAAATACCATTAAGACAATGGAAAGAAATTATATAACTGAAGAATGAATGGGGGCCAAGGTCATACTAGAACAAGTAAATGCACGATCATCTTTAAGGAGAGAATGACGTGTTAAATCCAGATAAGTTGTAATGTTATACAACCTAATACATTTTTAGAAATGTTTTGGGAAGGGGAGGGGAGGGATAAGGGTGGGCAATTGGGGGGGCACTCTTGGGGGTAAATCTAATCTTCAGAATCTATATTCATATGATATTATTTCGTTAAAAACATATGATTGTTCAACAAATAAATTTCTCAATAAAAAAGAAGAGAATGAGGGTGTTTAATATAGAATGGATCCTTAAAGAATTTGAGTCAAATGAATCAAATTGTCTGGAAAGCAGCCTCAGAGGAGTTGAGAAACAAAGAGTTTGAGATTGTTGTCAGATTGAGGTCAGAAAGGAGCTCAGAGAAAGAAACTAAGGGTTGTTTGGAGTTCTTTCCACTAGGTTAATTTTTGGTTTGGGGTCTTGATACTTTCTCATGATCATTTCTGGGAAATCTCTATGTTAATGAGGTCTCCTCCAATTGCCAATAACATCAAACATAAAGGGAGTTTATATAAGGATATAAGAAATCTCACAAAAGCCAAGATGAGGAATGCAGATCTTTCTCAGGATGAGATTAAAACCGGAGGCTGAGAAGTGAGAGGGAATTTAAACAGGGGTCTTTCTGTGCATCTTGCCTCTTTCCACCCACCTATTGCATTCCCCTTTCTCTGCAACCAGCTTCACCGTATCTATGCAGAAAACAGGACTGAACAGAGTTAAAGTGCTTGGATACTTTCATTATAGTTCTAAATTCTCAAATTGACCTGTCTTGGGTCAAATGCACACTCAGCCTAGCTTACCATAGTCAGAGAGTGGGCAAACATCCAGACACCTACTGTAGCCCGACCTAGTTAACCAGGTTGGTAAGGGGGAGTTGGGTATACAGGTTGTATAAATCATTTCTGTGGTTTTCTGTCTTCTGATGCTTCCTAGAGATAGAAACCACTTGCTCTTGAGTGTATTTTTTCAATGCAAATCAACCAGTCCAGAGCCTGCACCCCCATCCTCCTCTTAGGTCATTATCTGCCTACTACAATCACCCCAGGGCCAGGTACCAGAGAATAGGAGCAACCACTATGCCCCAGAGCTTGCTGAAATTATTCAAACTTATTCATCAGAACTGTGCTCCTCTCACTAACTAAATGTTCTCATCCACAATTTCCCCATCTCCTCCCTCCTCACCAACCCTAGGCCTTCATGGTATAGTGTCTACTTCGACTTGGAATCTGACAATCAAAGTCTTTTCAGTGGGAGTCATATCCCCATCTCTTGGCCTCTCCATACCTACATAATAACAAAGCCTATATTTAAACACAAGCACACAAAATTCATTGAAAGTATATTCCTAGAACATTAGGTCATTTATTCAGCAAATGTTAATATAGTACCCCCTACAATATGTTGAAAGATTTCACCAAGATAAGTTGATGATTCTAATAGATGGCTAGTCCGATGTCTCATTAAGAACAATGAGCTGAGCCACAGTAGTACTGTGGGAATAGGAAATATGAGAGAAGTCAGGATGGCTGCGTCAGCTCCAGTCGTTATGACTCCCTTCCAGCTGGCTGGAAAAAGTAAGGCATGGAAAGAAGCAAATAGCACACCCCAGAAACTTTGAAAAATGTTTCCTTCAAGCTGTTTGCACTTCAATTATAACTAATTAGCAAAAATGAAGTTGCATTGTGAAATGGTAAGGAATTCTAGGAAATGTGTTTATTCAAAACTAAGTTTTATCGCTAGGGAAAAGGAAGGAAATAGATATTTGCATCTAGAACTAATAGCTTACCACACATTCTTGGAAGATAATTTGTGAGTTTGAGTATATGAAAAATTATAATACTTTTATGCACATAGTTATCTCATATTAAGCACTGGAGATTGATTCCAAGAACCTCTGTGGATACAAAAATTCATGGATGCTCAAGGCCCTTATATAAAATGGCATAATAGGGGCGAGAGCAGTGGCTCAGAGGTTACTGTGCTTGCCCGGCATGTGCAAGTACATGGGTTCAAACCCCAGCACCCATATACAGAAAAAGTTTTGGAGCAATGAAAGCCATATGAAAAACTCAATAAAAAATTGATTCTCTCTCTCTCTCTCTCTCTCTCTCACTCTGACTCTCACTGTCCTTCTTTCTAAAAAACCAAAAGGCATAATATTTGCACATAACTACCATACATTCTCCTACATACTTTAAATCATCTCTAGATGGATTATAATACCTAAAACAATGTAAATGCTATGTAAATAGCTATTATACCACATTATTTAGGGAATAATGACAAGAAAATAAATTCTATACATGTTCAGTACAGACTGAATTTTTCTTCCAAATATTTTGCAATCGAGGTTGATTGAATCTGCAGAATGGAATATGCAGATGTGGAACAACAACTACATTGCCAATGAAGAACTCAGATAATTAAGCAAACTTCCCCTTAACCCAGTGTTCTGCTGTCTCTCCAGATCTCTGTTGAGGTTGCCTGTGGCTTGGCTCTATATTGTCTTTGGGTTTTCCCCTATTCCTGTAATTCAAAAACTTTAAACCTTCTTCTATAACCCCATCACTTCCATCAAAATTCCTTCCCCTTCTCGATTTAGGTTAAATAATTTGTCATTTTTTAAAAATTCTCATCAGTAATATTTTAATTTTTAACAAGGAAATTTTTCCTTTTCTAGTAGATTAAATAGCATATTGGTTTTGTTTGCATCTGTGATCAATATTGAACTGTAATTGAAAAAAAACAAATGCTTGTTTTCTTTTTTTTTTAGAGAGGGAGAGTGATAGAGAGAGAATTAATTTTATTGAGTTTTTATCTGGTTTTCATTGCTCTGACACTTAGTTTTGTATGTGGTGCTGGAGCTCAAATCCAGGTCCTCACGAGTACCAGGCAAGCAAAATACCACTGAGCCCTCTCCAGCCCTCATATGCTTGTTAATAGTCATTTATTTTTCTTCTCTTAAGACTTGCTCATTCCTTTCTGCAAAGCACCTCTTTTGACTGCTTTCTTGCTTTGATTTGGAAGTGATTTTTCTTGCTGGACTATAACCCTTTTATGAGGTACATTGTGAATATATTTTTCTAGATTTTCATTGTCATTTCACATTATTTTTAGGATTGCTGATGAAAAATTTTTATGCAATTTATTGAATTTAGTCAAAAATTTTCATTTTATTTTTTTGCTTTTGCTTTTATAATTAGACTTGAGACACACCTTAATATTAACTGAACTATTTCATGTTTGTTTGTGCTCCCTATCTTACCATTTTTAGTGTTTGTATTATTTTTCTAGCACTGTAATGTCAAAATACCACAACTCAGGCATGTTGAACACCAGAAACTAGTCGTCTTATAGTTCTTGAGTCTGAAAGTCCCAGGGCACCATGTTGGCAGAGTTGGTGTCTCATGGGGCCTCTTTCCATAGCTTAAACTTCTTGTCATGTGCTCACATGTTCTTTCCTCTCTGTCTGATATCTCTCATCTTCTAAGGATGCCTGTTATTGCATTAGGGCCCATCCTAAGCACCTCGCTTGAACTTAATCACCTCTTTGAAAGCCCACATCTCCAGTACAGTCCCCTGGATTAGAACCCACTGATAATCTTAGTGCACCCCGTTGTTGAAAGTTTCCCTTTCTGCAGATTCAGTTACCAGCAGGAAACCACAAAATAACAGTGATGGTCATCAATTGACCCTTGGTTTACTTAATAATGTCCCCCAAAACAAAGAGTAGTTAGTGTTGCTGGTAATTTGGACATACTCAAGAGAAACCAAAATGTGGTTCTTATAAGTGAAAGGTAAAAGTTCAAGTTCTCCACTTAATAGGGAAACAAACAAAAATATATCATATGGTGGGGTTGCTAATATCTATAGTACTAAAAAAATATTTAGAGGCACATTCATATAACTTTTACTAACGTGTATTATTTTAATGGTTCTATTATCAGTTACTGTTGTTTATCTCTTGTGACTAATTCATAAATTAAACCTTATCAGAAATATGTGTGTATATAGGAAAAAACAGTATATATAGGGTCTGGTACTATCTGTGGCTTCCAGCATCCACTGTGGATCTTGGAATGCAGCATTTGTGCATAAGTGGGCCAGTTAACACATTCTTGAAAGTCCTTAGTTTCAAATATGGTTCCATTTGACACATGATTCTGGGGATAGAGGGAAGATATCTCAGCTCAAAAAAAGTACTACAGAGCGTATATTTATAACTCCTTACTTAGTATGGTCAGCACCACTCAGATTTTGTCTAATCTTAATTGCACTTTATAATTTTGGTTGTCCCTTCTTCATAAGTCTCCTACCTAAACATGTACCTTAAATTCTTAAGGTTTTGTTTTTCTTTTTTCCCCCATTTATAAAATGCAGGTACCTTTTGCCTTCCTAGTTGTATAATCTACATATTTCTTTTTAAATCTATTGTGATTTGCTCTGGGGGAATACCCTGGATTCATTTTAGTTGTTTATTCCTTAATGGTTAATTAGAATTCTCTTAATTGTCCCCCTCTGGTGGAAATCAAAATATGGAATTAGGTGATTATCCTGATTATCAAGGACTCACAGGAATCCACTTGGCTGGATGATACGTTCATTTTCTTAATTGCTTTCATATAAGCATGGTTCAAAGTCTTGAAAGGCTCTTTTAATCTGTACCAAGAATAAATGCATTAGTTTAACTATTTTTAAAAGAAAAGCAGAAAAAGAAATGAAAATATGAAGACATGAATAGTTTTATTACTCAGTAATTAAGATTTTACTCTTGTTTATTGTATTTCTAGGTCATTCTTAGTGTAAGTTATTTGAGGCTTGGGTATGTTTTTGAGTAAAGTCACTGACTGAAAGTTATCTCAATGTATATTTAGTAGCCTAAACATTTTGAAATGAAGTTTAAGCAGAATATAACTTTTTTAATGTCCAGGTGCAATTTTCCAGTGATCTTGGGAATATCAGAAAGGTTATGGGAGCACATACTTGTAAGTCTATCTGGAGGCCCTCAACAAGCAGTGCACCATGTGTGTTTGGATTATCTGAAAAATTGTGTGTCTCTGGCTTTCCAGGCTTCCCAAAAGCCTATTTCCTGAGATATATTCTTTAGTTCACTTTATTCCCTTAGTTCTCGTTACCCACAGTCTACCATAGCAAATACATTTCTCTGAAGGGGCAAAATCTTTTTTTTATCCTGTTTTCTTATTTTTGTCTCCCTCCCCGTCCCTTCCCTTTCCTTTAAATTGTTTTTATTAAACAATATTTACATCCTATTGAGAAAGACAACACTGATTGTGATTCTCAATTTCAGTTGCACATTAAAATCTCCTGGGGAGCTTAAAATGCATTCCCTGCCAAAGCTGCACATCAGAGCAATTAAATCATTTTCTCTGGATATGGGATTCAAGTATCCATATGTTTTAAAGCTTCAGATAATTCTAACACACAGTGATGTGAGCGCTTGTAGTATATACAAAAGAGATTTTTTTTTCCTTAAGAGAGAGGGATCAAGAGAGAGAAAGACAGAATCAATTTTTATTTAGTTTTTCATGTGGCCTTTGTTGCTTCAACACTTCATTGTGTGTATGTTGCTGGCATGTTTCAAACCCCATCCTTGTGCTTGCTAGGCAAGAGCTGTAAGTGCTGAACCAGTACCTAGTCCCCAAAAGGGAATTTTTAATGTTCACTTTCATGTTTAATGTTTAATGTTCTTAAACCAGAAGTACCCACACATCACCCACACCCACGTCTCTTGATTTATCTATATTTCATCCTAAAAGCAATATAAATGCTTAGATTGTAAATTGTCCAGAATTAAATGATTGCATAAGTATTATTTGGATTCTCAGAGAGGTAAAAAGTATGCTACATTGCTGATTGTCTCCCTAGATTCCTCTCTATTCACCCTCCCTAACCCTACTCCCCACCTATCCCTGCTCCCAACACATCTATTGTTCCCCTGGATTATGTGTTACTACACCTTTGCTGGGTCTAATATATGAGTTTGACTACCTTTCACCCAACGCTGGTTTTAGCTCCAGTCTCTACAAATGAGTGAAAACATTTGATCTTTGACTCTCTGGGTTTGGCTAATTTCGTACAGCATGATTTCTTCAATTGCCATTCATTTACCTTCAAAGGCTGCAATATCATTGTTTTTAATTGCTGAGAAGAATTCCATTGTGTGTGTGTGTGTGTGTGTGTGTGTGTACACATACATACCACAGTTTTTGAATCCATTCATCTAGTGAGGGGCATCTGGGTTGGTTCTATAATTTAGCTATTATAATTCAAGCTGCTATGAACATAGATTTTGCTGTGTCACTGTAATGTGCTGATTCTAACTACTCTGGGAAAATACACAAAAGAGGGATAGCTGGTTTGTATGGTTGATCCATCCTTAATTTTTTGAGGAATCTCCATACTCCTTTCCAGAGCAACTGTACCTGTCTACAATTCCACCAACAGTGTACTGATGTTCCTATCTATAAGCAACCCCTCTAGCATCTCTTACTATTTATATTCTTCATCTTTGCCAATCTGACTGGAGTGAGATGAAATCTTAATTTAGTTTTGGTTTGCATTTCTCTGACTACGAGTGATTTAGAATACTTTCTCGTGTATTCATTAGCTTGCTCAATTCCCTATATTGATAAGTTTCTAGTTAGCTCTCTAGCCCATTTATTGATTGGATTGTTTGTGTTTTTTGTTTTAAGCTTTTTGAGTTCTTCATAAATTTTGGATATTAGTCCCCTGTTGGAGGAATCGCAGGCTATGATTCTCCCACATTCTGTCTCCTAAAAAGAATGACCAATTCCCTGGCTGAGCAAAAGCTTTTTAGTTTAGTGGCATCCCACTCAATGATTTTTTACTTTAATTCTTTCGCTTAAGTCTTGTTGAGAAAGTCTTTGCCTACTCCCAAATGCTAGAGTATTGGCCCTAATTTTTCTTCTAGAAGTTGAATGCTATCTGGTTTAATTCCTAGCTCCTAGATTGATTTTGATTTAATTTTTGAGCAAGATGAAAGATAAGAATCTAATTTCAACTTCCTGCAAATGCCAGTCAAGTTTATCCAGCACCATTTGTTGAATAGGTTGTCAATCCTTCATGTTATATTTTTACCCCCTTTGTTAAAGATCAGATGTTTAAAAATTGTGGGTTTGGCAGAGTCTTCTATTCTATTCCATTTATCTTCATTCTTATTTTAATACCAATACCAATACTATTTTTGTTACTACAGCTATGTAGTATAGTTTTAGATCTGGTATTGCCTATCCACCTGTTTTGTCTTTCTTGCTTAGTAATGTTTTGACTATTCTGGGTTTCTTACTGTTCCAAATGATTTGAGATATAGAAAAAGCAATTATCAAAATTATCTTTTCTTAAAACTAAATTTAAATATAATTATAACATTAAAAGCTATATTTAATATATCTAACTCCACAAATTTGGGATAAATAACACCTGTGAATCAATTCCCACCATCAAGGCCACAAAGATATCCAGCACAGACCAGTTTCTTCTCACCTTTATCATTAGTATTTTTTTCTTTTTGTAGAAAGAGAGGGAAAATGAGAGAGAGAGAGAGACAGAATCAATTTTATTTAGTTTTTCATGTGACTTTCGTTGCTCGAACACTTCACCATGTACATGGTGCTGGAGTTTGAACCCACATACTCATACATGCCAGATAGGCACCACAACTACTGAGCCACTGCTCCAGCCCAGTGTTTTTTTTTAATGGTAAGAACGTTTTAATGTAAGACCTACCTTCTTAGGAGATGTTAAGCACCCAATACAGCATGGTTAGGTATAAATACGGTGTTGTATAAAACAACTCCCTAATTTTTTATCTTGCCTAACTGAAGCATTCTCTTTAATCGTCACTTCCATATTCTCTGTTCCCCAATCCTGGTCTTGGTAAGCACCTTTCTTCTCTCCATTTCTATGAATTTGATTATTTTAGATTCCCTATGTAACTGAAATTACACAGTATTTGTATGTCTTTGTTTGGCTTATTTCATCTAGCATAAGTCGCTCCACATTTTATTTACATGTTAATTCATCCATGGACATTCAAGTTGTTTCTTTAATTATTATGAATAATGCTGCAATGGTCATATGTGTGCAGGTATCCCTTTGATTTCAATTCCTTAGCCCACTGTGTACTCAATGATCTGTTGATTGATATCAGAACTCTGTATTCTGTATCATTGCTCTATTTATCAGAATTTATGCCAGTTCCATACTGTTCTGATTATTGTAGCTTTATAGAATATTTTGAAATCAAGAAGTGCGATCCTTTAGCTTTATTCTTTTAATTGGAACTTTTTTTTAAAGATTTCTTTTATTACTGTGAAAGGTGTCCTTAGAATTTTGGTAGGAATTGCATTAAATGTATAGATGGCACTGGGAAGTCCTGATATTTTATAGTATTAATGCTTCCAAACTGTGGATACAAGATTTCTTCAAATGTATGTGTCTTATTTGTTTTCATTGATGTTTTGTAGATTGTAGATTTCAGCATAAAGATATTTTACTTTCTCAGTTATATTATTCTTAAGTATTTTTTGGACCGTAATATAAATGGGATTGTTAGCTAAATTTTATTTTCCAATAATATGTTGTTAGTATACAGAAACAACTGTTTTTGTATGTGTCAATTGCTGTTTTGCAACCTTACTAATTTTTAAACTAATTCTAATGTTTTTGGAGACTTTAGAGTTTTGTACATATAACCCTTCGTGTCATCTGCAAAAAGATATTTTTACTTTTTCCTTTTGGATGTGGGTGCTTTTTTCCTTTTCTTTTCTTGACTATTGGTTTTGCCTAGGTCTTCCAGTGCCATGTTGAAGAGAAGAGGGGGGAGAGGTATTCTTGTTTTGCTCCTGATATTAGAGAAGAATATTTTAGCCTTTCACTAGTTGGTGTTATTCTTTCTCTGGGATTTATTTCATATGTGGCTTTCATTACATTGAAGAACATTGCTGCTATACCTGTTTGTTAAGAGTTTTTATCACGGTAAGATTAAAATTTATCAGATGCCTTTTGTACATCCATTGAGATGCTCATGTGATTTTTATGACTTTGTTAATGTGGTGTTTTACATTTATTGATTCATGTGCATTTGACCATTTTCATATCCCAGATATAAATCTCAGTTGAGCATGGTGTAACATCTTTTTAGTAGCTTATTGGATTCTGTTTACTAGTATTGAGTTGACAAATTTTGCATCTGTGCTCATCAGGGATGATGGTCTGTCATTTTCTTTTCTCTTAGTGTCCTTTCATGACTTTGATGTTAGAAAAATGTTGGTCTTGGGAAACGAGCTTGGCAGTATTCCCTCCTTTTCAATTATTTGGATGTGATGAGAAGGATTGCTATTAATTCTTCTTTAAATGTTTGGTAGAATTTACTAGTGAATCAGTCTATTCCTGATCTCTTTTTTTTTGTTGAGAAGTCTTTGTTGATTTAATCTCTGTATTGAGATATTCCATTTCTTCACAATCCATTCTTAGGACTTGCATGTTTTTAGGAATTTATCCATGTCTTTCAAGTTATTCAGTTTGTCAGCATACACTTTTGAACAATTAATTATCTGATCTTATGGTTATTAATATTTCTGTGGTATCAGGTGTAATGTCTCCTCTATCATGTACAATTTTATATATGTGTAGTATTATCTTTTTCTTATTAAGTCCAGATAAAGTATTGTAAATTTAATTTGTTTTCAAAAAACCTGACTCAGTTACTTTGATCCTTTCTATTTTTTCTAGTGTCTCTTTCATTTATTTTTTTTTGTCTAAAATGTTTTTTTATTTTTGAACAACCTTACAAGATTTTAACAAAATAATATAAAATGTGTATAGATTCTGGATATTGCAATTATCCCCAGGAGTGCACCCCCCAATTACCCTCCCTTATCCCTCCCTTCCCCTTCCCACTATAACTCTAAAAAAGGTATTAGATTGAAAAGCATTATATCTTATCTGGATTTAACTCATGCTACTAGACCAACTTTCTCACTGTCCAGGGTCTAGTCCCCACCTTCACAGATGAATGGAGACAATCGACCCTTAGATCTCTGGGTTAAGCTGATTTTACTCATCATGATCTCTTCCATAACCATCCATTTACCCTCGAAGGCTGCAATGTCATTGTTTCTAATTGCTGTGTAATATTCCATGGTATAAATGTACCACAGTTTTTGGATCCATTCTTCCAGTGAGGGACATCGGGGTTGTTTCCATAGCCTAGCA